>BJBW01004881.1:0-49153 GCA_004320125.1 Scolopax mira
TGATCTCCAGAGGTCCCTTCCAACCCCATATGATTCTTTTCCAAGGGGTGGCAATTGGTGGTGTTTCAACAAGTTTTTTTTTAGATGTCTTCACTGCAGAAATTGCGTTGAATACTTACATCACGTTAAAAAAAAGTATTCTCTTCTTTTTTTAGTTTCTTTTTTCGTGCGTGCTGCAGCACAGTTACTGGCTTTCTGCTGCCTGCTCTGTAACCGAGCAGTACCCTGCGCTGCCTGTGCCGCTTCTGGCTTCTACCACCACCATTGTCACAAGGAGTCCCCTCCTTTAGAGGATGGGGATTGTGCTCTGTGTTGAGTAAAAGGACTGTAAGGTATGCCTATGCAGTAAGCCCTGTCATTTCAAAAATGGCATGTAAAAACTTACCAGTGTGAGCCAGTGTCATTAACATTCAGGGCACATTTCCCCCCTCCCCAATTTTCTGCCTAAGATACTAAATCGAATCTTGTTATGAACTACCCAAAACATTTTTTGCGGTGACATCTGAACAAATATTTGAGAAGAAAAATGCTTCTGGAATTAATTTTGTTCAATATTCCTTCCAATCAAGTTAAATGAAGGCATTTTATGGAACTCCTGCTTCAACTTTATAGCTGATTGAGTTTGACAGGAGTACAGAAAATGGTATTTGTGTATCTTGTATGTTCACTGTGGGACTGCTTGAGATCCCTTAATGTACATGGTTATTAATTTTAAGAATGCATCTAAGTATACTTCAGTCTTGATTTCTTTTTTTTTTTTAAAGAAAAGGTATTATGCGTTCCACAGTTGTCCTGCTTCCATGCTTGACATAGTAGCCCAGTTACACGGAGGAAGAAGGAAAGACTGTATTTTAATTTTCTATTCTTCTGTCTGTGTTGACAGTCAGGGGAGATTTAGTAAACTCTAGGAAGCATTTTCAAGGAAACATTAGGAGATGTTTAAAAACCTGGGACTTGAGGATAAAAAAACCACACAAGTATTTTGAGAATCCTGTCTCAAATACAAAAACTAGTGTGTTCTCATGGAAGATGTTCTGACAACAAGCATCTATCCCTGAGGTTACTGCTGCGTGAGCTCGTCTCAAGCTGGAAGAAAATCAGTTTCTCTGATAAGGGAGAGGTATGGGCCTGTTATTGAACTTAATTGTGTTATTGTGGGTTAGCAATTCACATCTGATCAAATAAAGCCACTTTAACAGAGGATATGGTTCATACTCTTAACAAGTACATGTTGAAAAATAAGGTTGTATTTTCAACATGGAAGGCTGAGCTTGACTATTCATTGGATTTTAAGCTCTGGCCTTATAATGCAAGAGGAATCTCTCCTTGAGCTAAAGTGGATTCTTGGAAACTGAAGGAATTAAGAGCTGGAGACCTAATGCTTGCATTTAGCTGGTTGATTTATAAACTTTGGGATCTCAAGAAAGTTTGGGATTAGAAACTTTGTACAAAGGCCTTCTGCCTATCTTCATCTGTTTTCTCATTTGTGCCATGTGCCTTCTGAAAAGTTAAAGTGTAAACCAGATGGCAGGAAACCTTTGCCTAATTCTTAGGCAGCCCTAAGAATTAGGACTGGGTGTTGAGGGCAAACATTTGGAGAGATGCTTGGGAGATTATCTCTAGCCCATCAAAGGCATTGCCTAGACTTAGTGTGGAGTCCAGACGGATATCTTGTGAGTGCATAATTGTGACATTTGGTCAGTTATGCTATGCAAAGCACACTGTAGTTGCTTACATTTGAGGTGAAGAAGTCATGAGTAATGGTGGTAAGGACAAAAATGGAAGGAAACATCACTGTACCATAGTTACTGACACAACATAAGAGGCTGGCTTAACTAGCTGCCTTCTGTTCCTCCGGGAGCACCTGAAAATACAACTAAATCTCAAATTGGAAAACATTAATAGTAAAAGATATATCATTAACGACATACTAACTACAAATGGCGTGTATTTCGTCCTTGTCAGGGCTTCTGCTTCTTTTCACCTCAGTCAGACTGAACTGCATCTTGGACAGTTGGTCTTTATTCATTTGCGAAGCTCAATGGTGGTGATGACCATTTCCAGGTGGGATAAGATGACACTCTAGAGCTGGTTTTCATCAGCATGCAAAGGACACAGGCTCTGTGTCAGAGTTTTTTCATTCATTCTCTTAAAGCCAGCTGGGACTGTGAGGGTTCTAACACAGGGATGGAAAGGAGGCAACAATTGCTCCCTAGTGCCCTTTTAGCATGAGAGGAATGGAGAATAAGCAAAAAGCATCTACATCTCTTGCAGTCTGCACAGCCAAGTTAACAGCATTTTATGACCTGCAGTATTAAAGGAATTTGATAAATGTTGCAGAATCTTCATGAAGATACGGTCCTTACTGATTGCTGGGAGATGATCATCTATTGTGTCCAGGTCATAACCAGGGTTTTTTTTCCCCATATAGAAAGAAAATATGAGATACCATGTGCAAATAAACAACTTCTGCCTCTACAACTTTTTTTTTGCAGAGGCAAAACACTTTTTGCTAGTGTTTGTCAAAAATCGAGTTAGATTTGCCAGCAGTGAGTGATGACTTACTGATACGGCAGCAAACGCTCTAGCTTCCCTCAAAGAACAACAGCATGTAGAATTTGAAGCACTAAGGATATTTGCCACTGACAGGCACAGTTGCTGTGGCAGGTATCTGGGAGTTGTGAAGGGTGTAAGCTCTGAACACAAATTCTTAAACAATTAGAGACAGACATAACCGGAAACACAGAAGCTTCTGTGTTAGATTCTTCGGTAATTTAGTTATCTATCTAGAAATAGATAACTTTCCTTGAATTTTTATACCTATCTATCTATGAACTATGGGTTGTTTTTTCGTATGATTCAAAACTACCTGAGCTGCTACTGCTGAAGGTTCTCCATGAAGAGCTGTCAAGACCGTGTTGCAATCAGATGGCTGATGTAGGCAAAGCTTGATGGTAACACCTTCTCCATGTGGCTCTTGTCTGAGCCCTGTTTAATTGTGCTGGTGCTTGTGAAAAAGGATGCACTGAGTCAGCAATTGTCTGTAATGGTCTTCTGATTGTGGCTGTGACTTTCTGTAATGTTGAGTGTTTTTCCTAAGTCATTTGAATTTATGCATGTTGAAATGTCAACAGTACTGTCCATCCTGACTTAGACAAAAATAGGCTAATGAGATGTATCGGCATCCTGTGGGGGTGAGGACAAGGCGATCACCTGCTCAGTGCTTCAGTCTGGCAAGATGAGCTCGACACCTTGTAAAATTCAGGGTAAAATAGTAACGTTTATGTTGGATACAAGAAATCTCGATTACTGTATCACCCTACGATTTTTTCTTTCCTTCCTGCTGGTGCAGGCTGTGATGGGTGCCTGGGCAGCACAGACTGTTCTGGCGTGTCCTGTGCTACAGGGTGGCCAGGTTTTATGGTTCTGAATGAGGCTGATGATCGGATGTTTTTCGAAAAAAGTCATTATCAGTGCTAATTCTGCTTTTTACTGATGCTTCTAACTTGTGATGCAGAAATGTTCTTTGCTCATTGTTGAAACACTTTGAAGAGAACATGCAAAGTCAAAAACAGGTAGCAGGGGCTGACAAATTTGATACTGATATGCATTTCACATGGAATTTTGCTGTCTTTTCTCTTTGGAAATTACCACAGGAATTGAGAAAGACGGGTGTGACTGACACAGTCTTGGTCTTTTTTGTGCCTTATTTAATTCATTGTTATCAGTGAAATTCACCACCAAGAAGATTCTGCTACTGTGCAGGGAAAAGCCACAGAGAATATTTTAATAATTTTACTGTCTTCTTTACATGCTGGGATCCCACTGACATTTAGGGAGTTCCACAGTTGTCTCACTAAAGTTTAACCCTTTTTTCCTCCTCAAAATAAGAGAATTTCTTTGTTCTCCGAAATATAGTTAAAGATAGGAATATAATGATGGCAGGCTTTTTTTTTTTTTAATCCACCAGAACGAGACTGAATTTTTAATGCCACCATTTTGTGGGGTGCTATTTGAATATTGCTTAAATGAATGCGAACATTTCCTTATTACAGGCAGTATTTTGAATGTTTTAAAGTATTGCCAGAGCGTGTCCTCCAGTAACTGTCTTTCCTAAGAGGGCAAGTGCTACATAAAATGCTTATTTTCGTTTAGCGAGCTACGCTGTGTAGTGCAGCACTTTCTTCCTGAAGCAGTTTCACGGTAGGTGAATGTACAGTGAGACGTGATCTCTCTATCCCACAACGTAAAGTGGAATAAAACTGACATACTTGGACTTAACAAACAAAATGAAGAAGAACATATCAGTGACTGGAGCATGGGTTTAACTAAGCCAGATCTCAGATGATTCCTCATGTTTTAAGCTTTTTGTTTCTGTGGGTACCAATTAGCAAGATGCAGAAGTGACGCCAGCTTTTCTGTAGTTGCCTGTGGTGGAGACCAGTTCCACAGTCCAGCACTTGTTTCTCAGTTTAGCTGCTTCTGCACTGGGACAGTATTCACGAGAACAGGTTTTTTTTCAGGCAAACAAATGAAGAACAGTAACTGGCACTTTTTATGAAGGGGTATAGCAAGGGCTAAAATCATGCCAAATCCTTTGATAATGGTAAAAAAAATTCTGTGGGATAAATGTTTTCTGCATAGGCAGGAAGAAAGAAGGTGCACCGGGTCCTTGGGGTAGTGATTGCTCTGTGGTTCAGAGCAATGGTGTTTGCGGAGGGCAGGACTTATTGAAAGTTGTTATTAAAATAGGAGTATCACACCTGTGGACTATTTGGATTCTGTTATTCTTTTCTGTTTGGATTATTGTCTCTGTGGACCAGCTCCTGTGTCCATCGTACTGCTGTTGCAAAGAGGAGCTTCCCCTGCTGCTTCTGACCTTCACCATCGTTGCCAGCCCCTGGTCACTGAAGATCAGCAATGAGCTGCTGCTCGCAGGTGCCACTTCTCACCTGAGAAATTCTTTTTGGCATCATCTAAGCAAAGCCAGGATGGCTTCAGCAAGTTGCATCAAGTTCCCTGCTACGCTCTGCGTTCTCAATACCTCTTTAAAGCATAAATGGCAGGATTTTGCCCTCTCTTGTGCTCATGACTGGCTTGGGACCTGAGGCTGAGATGAGGCTTTTGTGGAATTTTACACCATTTTACTGCTCTGACAAAAGTTTAATTTCAGTGGCATTTTCGGTGAAGTATTTGGGTTGTTGTTGTGTTAGGAGTGGATTATTTACACAACAGCTGGGCGGAAAGTAGAGCCTTAGCTGCACAGAAAATACTCTGGGGAGTGAAATTCACTGCCTGGTAAATGGATGCAACTCTGCTGGATTATGGAGGTTAATTTCACTGGTGCCAGCAAATTTACTGAGGCCTTGTAGCTGTTAGTGGAGGCCATTTCTTAGTCCGAGGTCTCTTCTGAAAAGTCAGTGGAAACTATTGCCCCCAAATATGTTTCCTCCTTCGTGTGTATCTGCGAGTTTTATTCGTTCATATTTTTGTGTTTTCTGGTGGGTTTGTAAATACTGCTATGTTTTTGAAGGCAGTGATGAGACTTGAGCCTGAGCCTTTTCAAAAAACTTGTTTATTTGATAAAACTTCAAACTGTGTGAGGAATATACATGTGAACTACTTGACTTTTTTTTTTTTTTGGTAATGCTAACCTTTCACAAACCAAACAAACAGTATATAAGATGTAGGCTTCAAGTAAACTGTGTTTTAAAAGGTTCTACGTATGTTATGATTTGGCAGGACCAAGGAAACATGCCTTCTCTTTTGCAGAAATGCATTTTGAAATTATAATTTGTGGTGCTTTTAACTTTACCTCTTACTAGGACTGTTTGCAAAATGTGCAGGAGCCAGATAAACTTGCAGGATTTGCATGTCAAAAGTGAAGCAGTTGATTAAATGCTTTCAGCTGGGGAGTGAGTGGCTGTATGGAAAGGGGAGAGAATGAATGAAATGGATAATGTATAAGGATAATTCAGTAGCTTTATAGTTGTAGCTTGTGTGAGTCAATAACATACTTAATGAGACAGCCACAGACAGTGAGTGTATCTTTCATGTAAGACAACAGAAGAGGGTAAAGGAAGCAGGTTGTCAGGGCTGAGCGGGACCCTGTCTTTCTATGGGACCATCTATTATTTTGTGACAGAGGAAGAATGAGAAGAGAAGGCTCCGGGGAGACCTTATAACAGCCTATCAATATCTGAAGGGAGCCTACAGAAGAGCTGGAGAGGGACTCTTTACAAGGAAATTTGGCGACAGGACAAGGGGCAATAGTTTTAAATTGGAAGAGGAGAGATTTAGATTAGACACCAGAAAGAAACTCTTTATGGTGAGGATGGTGAGGCACTGGAACAGGTTGCCCAGGGAAGTTGTGGATGCCGCTGGAGGTGTTCAAGGCCAGGCTGGATGGGGCTTTGAGCAACCTGGTCTGGTGGGAGGTGACCCTGCCCATGGCAGGGGGGTTGGAACTCGATGATCTTTAAGGTCCCTTCCAAATGAAACGATTCCATGATTCTGTGATTAATTCAGGAATATTATTAATAGCCAAAAAAAACCCCAACTACCCCGCTCTCCCCAAGTTAGAACGTGGCTGGTCGTTCTGGTGTGTTCATATCTGCTTATCAAACAAACACATCTTGTAATTTAAGTTTCATGTTATCTTCATTTGAACATTGCAAGGCTCTAGTACTCCCAAGCTGAACTGCCATTCCAGCTGCTGACAAAAATAATGTACTAACTGGAGCTTTTCTTATGGTGGCTCTTATCTTCTGTGTCTGTCTTGAAGGTACTAACCCTAAAGTTTTTGAAATTTCCCATCTGCCTAAGGTGTTTCTTTCACATGTCCACAGACTGAGGCATGCAGGGGTACCTGTGTTTGTTTGTTAAAAAAAAACACAAAACCCCAGGAATACTATATAAATGCTATATATTCTATTTGTTCATCATTCTGTTTGGACACATTTTAGATGTGTTCACTGCTGTTTGTTTAAATATTTAGTGTGATCTGACTTTTTCTTTTCAGAACACTTCAATATGAAAAGAGTCTTAATTTTCAGACTACTTGCCCTCTGTCATTAACTATAAATTTTTCAAACCAAAGAAAAAGAAAAAGGCTCAGCTGCTGGCTCTATATCCTATTTTCTGCTTTCATCAAAGATCAGGGTAGTATGTAAGTAGTGCCTAAAACCATATTGCTATACATATGTTTCTTTTTTATAAAGTAATTGAAGTAATTTTAAAAAACACAACCTCTGAGAATTTTATTATAACCTCCTCGGGTAGGTGACTTAAATATAGGAAATATCCTTGTAGTTGATTTAGAGAGTTCCATGTCATCTGAAAAACTTCTTTAATGCTTTTCTTCCCTACCTATATATACATTAGGCTAGTTTCAACATTTCTTTTCTCTATCACTCATTTCTTCTTTATGATTTTACCATGATTGGCAGTAGATTTTTAGGATTTTTTTTTTTTTGAAGCTAGGCACATTTAATTTCTTTTTTTGAACTGCAAAGTACAAACTTGGCATAAAAAGAAAAAATGGTGTGGTGGACCTGTTGATTGAAAGTGAACAAGTCTTTGGTGTTGAGGCTAATACTCAGAAGAAAAGTATTGAAAATAACCTTTAATTGACTTGTTTCAAGTGTTGCTTATTATTTCCTTAGTGCTGTCTGCCTGTAAGAGTTGCATAAAGTGTCTTTTTGTAATTTGTATGGTTTTGCTTTCAATTATTAAAATTAAAATTCAGTATGTTTATGTGGAATTTCTGAATGTCCTGTTGGCAAATTCTGGATTTTATGCAGTTATGTGAGTGCATTGTAGTTTTCTGTGGAGTTTATACTGAATTGTAGGTTATTCCTACACAATTAGGGTACTCGGGGATGTAGTTGCACACATTTAAGGATTTGCAAAATTAAAGGTGAGCATTTTAATGATATTTAAAAATACACCTTTTGTGGCACACCATACTAGTGAAGTACAATGCACAGGGAGCACAAGTGAAGGACCTTGCCTGGAATTGCTTTGAAGTCATGGTTTGTGGCAGTGTTCTTTAAACAGAATGATTTTTAGCCTATGTAATATATCTGAGTGTCCAAGTTCAAATAAATACATTATATTTTTTGCATGTGGATTCCAGTTGCTAATCAAATATTAGTTATTTTGCCTCAATCGACAGCACACTAAGAATTAAAAGAAAAACAAAAATTTGTTATGAATTGATAATATGTCAGAGATCTGCTTGTCAGCAGAATATGCTATTGAAAGGCTTATACCAGCAAACTACCTGCACAGAGTCCCTTATCCAGCAAAGTATTTAAAAATATACACATCTTTTTCTGTGTCAGAACATGACACTCAGTATAACTGTTGGGTTCCAATTGTATGAATGGAAGAGGATGTGGTCCCAGTTCATTTGATGCTAATCTCAAAAAGATCTCTGAATCAAGGCCACTGAAACCTTGGTTGCTTATGTGTATGGATACTTGAGAATGAATAATCCTTTTGAAGTTAATGTTCTTAAATTTAGATTTATAACTTATATGCTTAAGTGGATCAAAGGATAATTTCAAAAAAGAAGATGTTTATTTTCTTTAATTAAAGATCACTCTTGTGACGTGCTAATAGCTGTTTTGTGGGGAAATGAGAAAGCCAGTAAAAGGGGTTTAAAATATAAGTTTTCTCCCTCTCTTTTTCCTCAGAGAACACATAAAATGTATTTTTCCTTGGTCATATTCCTTTGCTTATTCCTCATGTTCTTTGTTGGAAGAGAAGTTAAATGTGTTTAACTGCAAGATGCTTTATATTCTTTTTTTTTGTTCTGGTGGAGAAACATCTTTTCATTTCCACTCATTGAAAAATGTTGCATTGTGAATGAAAGTAATGTGCAAAAAATGCGTACTTGGAGGCAGTAGTTTTATCACCAAAAGTGACACATACCATTTACCAGAACAGGTCTGAGATCCCACTGTGTTTTCAGAGCTCCCTGATTCATTATCACAAAAATGTTTGTTACGTATCATAGCAGGAGGAAAAATCTTAGTCAGAGTGAAGACATTGTCAGTTGTATTTTTCCAAATTTATCTTCCGTGTGGATCCTAAAACCCAAGCTTTTCCCCACTGTGTATTTGAATATAATAGCCCTGGAAGCAGACGTCATCACTGTACAAAATAGGGTATCATCTTGGTTGAAATCCATGAGAATTTTCTGTTGAATTTGCTGGAAGTAGGATTTCAGTCTGTTACCTGTGCTGCTGCCATTTGGGACAGGTACAGTTTTGTCTTTGTTTGGTAGCTGGAGTACTGCCTTGGATGCCATGAGATGATCACCTGTTGAGAAAGAGGGATTTAAACACCGTGGGGCTGTTGCTGTGAATTGACATTGAAAGGTGTTTGGAGGAGAAACAGCAGTGATGCTATTTTTGGGATTTATACCTTAATTCCCAGGCAGTTTAAAATACATATACTTCTGGATAATCCTTACTACTTTGATTCTGTATTGCAGTCTCTCTGTTTTTGTGCAATTGTAATGTATTGTCTGTGCTTTGAAAATGCTTTCCCACCGGGGAGGTGTTAATGAAAACTAAGTAATAATAGAAATATTAAAATTTCCAAAGAAAGTAATAAAATGCTCCCAGACAAATTTTAATGTTTTCTGCTTTGTCCAGCAGAAGAGAGAACTTTAAGTTCGTTAACACATTTCATCTTCAGCTGTGGTTTATAAACCTTAGCCTGCCTTCTTTGCAGCCAGACAGGTATTATTTTGTGGAGAAAAAAAATAAAATATGGGATGGAGGTATGGTGGTGCACGATCACAGCGGGAGTCTGATTTGCAGTTTGAACTCTCTCGTGTCTGGTTCTTTCATCTGTAGAAACACCATGGTCCGTAATCTTTCCTGTGTGCAGGAATTGTGTAAGATTTCTCTTTAATAGTTGTTTAGAAAATACAACTAGAAGGAGAAGAGGTGTACTTTTTCTGGGGGGGACACACACACACATGCAGTTGTGTGAATAAAATGCACAGGACGTATTGCAGGTCCACTTGCTCATCCTTAGAAGCAGGAATGGAAATGGAAACTCCAAATGGAACCAAATGGAAACTCCATTTCTATGTTGCCATACATGGAATAATCTGAATAATTAAAAAAAACCTGAATAGAATAAACCCAATATTATTCTGCAGTATAACACTGCTGTAAATATTTTCTAGTGCTCTATAGCTTTCGAGTCAGTTAAAAAAAAAAAAATTCTCTGTTAACAGAAAATACTCATGCATTTGTCTCTGTTGCAATATTGAAGTCTGTTCTGTAAGGATGATTGAAGTCATCGTATAACTGCATATGTATTCATTGTATGAATATTTGTGTGTGCTAGTTTCCTGTTCTACTGGTGCATCTCAATGTGTTTATTGAAGGTTTCTTTGAAAAGAAAAAGTCCTGAAGGAATATCATTTGAACATAAATTTCCAACTGGGGGGGAGAGGCATTATTTTCATAATGGAAAAGTCATCATTCCTCATGAAATGAGGTGCTGCGTAAAAGAATAAAAGTATGTTTGCTTCTTTGATCTTCCAGGAGCAAATTTATGATCTGCTGTTGCAGAGTTTGGGGGCTGATGATCTATGATCCCAGTTGCACAGAGGAGAGGAGACAATTTTTTCCTTTGCATTTAAGCCCAAGCATTTACATGCAATCTTGTAAAAAGTCTGCTTGGCTAATACTAAGATGTGAACGCCAAGGTCCATAAGCATGTACAGGAGAACAGTACCAAGTTGGACTTGGCAGTACTAGGTTTATGGTTGGATTTGATGATCTGAAGGGTCTTTTCCAACTGAAATGTTTCTGTGATTCTAAATTCATGTGTAAGAGACTGATTTCACTGGCAGTGTTCACCCTTCCTCCTGATGTCCCTGTAATTTGGACTACACTGGAGATAGTTTCTGAAATTGATCTGAGACACCTTTAGGTTTTACTGCTGAAATTTTACTGAGATTCAAGTTTTACTGAGCTTCTAGGGTTGTCTTTTCAATGGTGACAGACTTAAATACCTCGGCTTCTTCCCCAATACAGTGTAACACAGAGCATTTGCCTCACCTGAGCAGGTACTGTTTGCTTTCCACATGACCACCTTTCAGGTCTCCTTAAGTTATGGGCATCAGCTCGTAAAGAGAAATAAACAGTTTTTACTTTTGTTTCGGCATTCAGCTATCAGCATCATGTCCTGTTTTTTTTCTAAAACTGAGTTTGGAATGCGTTTTTATATAATTGAGCCTTTTTGTGGTATTCCAAGGTTGCATTGAATTAAGGAGGTTATGGGAAGAATTTGAATCTTCAAGGCAAAGTGAAAAACACAAATTAGCAAACAGGTCAAATATATTGCCATAGAAGCTATATTAACTTGGCTATGATGAGAACTCCAGGTTGATTAATGTTGCTCCATAAGATGTTTTATTAAACAAAAAATGAAAGCAAAAAGTGAACATTGCAAAATGTTACACAGTGAATAGGGATTGGGATATGGTGCTCAAAGATGTGAGCTAATATTTGCCTGTTCAAGGAAATACTAACAAAATGTCACTTTGATTAGAGAAAAGAAGAACTTAAAGGTCCAGTGGCTCCTTCATTTGCTTCTTTACACACAGTAAAGATCGTGTAAGCATACTTTGAGATTCAAGATAATGATTTGTTTTGAAATCTTTCTCATTTTTATTCATTAAAATTAAAATTAGGATATTTAAGCTTAGGAATAAGCAAAGATCCATGAAGTGAAATTGTTTGTATCTCAGATCATTCTGCAAATATTTCAATATTTGGTGCAGTGTTTTCATAAACATAATCAAAACAAGTGTTTACACTTTATTATTTATAGTTATATTAAAATAAGGTATTTATTTTTAAAAAGCCGTTTTTTCTAGTAACCTAAGTAACACTGATGAAGCCCCTATTTTATATAGTATGTTGTATTTCCATTTGTTACATTGACCTTGATTTCTTCACCTTATTAGTCTTTTTTTTTAATATCTTCATAACATTTCATTGTTGTTTCCTTTAACAATCTTCAGCTATTGCAATGCATCGTTTTTGTTGGTGATGTTTGGTTTTTATTTTAACAGAAAGAAAAGGAATGAGACAATAATGTTCAAACAGTTCAAAACACGCTGTTTTCCATGTTCATTGGGGCAGAGGTCCTTTTCATCTGCTTTGTCTGTGACCATGTCTGGTATTTTCTGCTTCAAGGCAATAAACTCTGTAGCAGTGAAATGCAGGGTAACCTTCCTCTGGGGATATTGGTTAGAAATTATTACTGTCCCGAAGTTTGAGAATTTGTATTACATTTGAAGCTTCTGTTTATATTGAATTGCTTACTATTAGAAAGTGAGTGTGAATGTTGTTTCTACAAATGCCTTATTTAATCCTGTAATCAGTTGTCTAAATAGTGTTGTATGGAAATTGAATTCACAGTCTAATTTTGCATTGTGTAAAGAAAGTCTTTACCTTATTACTTGATGATTCTGATGAATGTTCTGGTTTTCTTGAGAACGGGTAAACAGAAGTTACCCACGGGGGTATGCCCTCACCTGCATCTGTCTTTGCTGCTGCTGTCCATGTTCTTTGTTTCCACCATGTCCATGGTTCTTTGAGGCCTGCTATGCTTTGGGTGTGTGTTGTCTTTCCTTCATACCCATGTACTTGGTCAGTGTTGTTTCTGAAGTTGGAAGACTGGAGCCAAAGACCAAGGTCCAGATCCAGATGTACCATACTGTAAGCTTGGAATTTTTCCCTCCTACTGTTCACAAATCCATCCTTCTCACTGGTTTTGGAGCCACTTAAGCAGAGCTTCCTCACTGGATTGTCCATAGGTCCCATAGTTATGTTACCCTTCTGTTAATTTTCCCGAGGTACCCTGATATTACTGGTAGTCACTCTTCATTATCGTTTAAAATGTTTACTGATCAAGCAAGAATTATTAATCTCATCAATCACCCATCTTTCATGTTGGTCTTCAGTGGTTTTCTGTGTTTTTCTATTTTTGGAAGATCACTTTTTCCTAATTTAAGCACATTTTTAGTTCTTCCTGTTCATAGGAACTGATCAAAGCTGTTCATGGATGTAAGGAAAGTCAGATCTTGTCCATGAACATTTCTTTAATTCAATTAAACCACTTATAAAACAGATCATCTCTTTTTTTTTTTCTTTTTTTTTTTTCTTCTCTCCTCCCTACTGAGTTGCGTATGTATGAACCTAGTAACTTTTTAGCTTTAAGGTGAAAACTCTATTTTGGTCACTTAAGATTTTTCTTATTGTTTGAGCTAAATGTTTTATTTTGCTTTCTGTGTCATGAAAAAATATATATATTTAAATTTATTTATCACAGTCAGGTAACTTGACTGTTGAGAAGATGGGTAAGAGAAGGAGGTAGGAGAAGAGGAGAGTATTTCTGCTCATGTATTGGAGAGCTTTGAAAAGCTGGGGAACCCTGGCTGAGACCGAGGGCTCTCTGCTTCCACATTCCTTGTCATCGAGTTGGAAGTTATTCCAGCTAGAGCTGCAATTATAGCTGTGGGTTTTGAAGATCTGTGGCTGGGAATAAGGAATCCCTGAAAGCCCAAATCATTTCAAAATCTGAAGCAGGAGCTTTAGATTTGGAGTATCCTAAAGCCATGGATCCAGTAGCTCAACATAAAAATGATTGGAATCCATACTTTCTGTATGTTAAGGCTATGTGGTTTTTTCCTTGAAACATTTAATTTTTGACAAATCAGTAATTTGTTGGAAAACTTTTAGCTCTAGTTGTAAGGACTAATAATAAAGTTCATGTCACTGACAAGATGCGGACTTACTGTTTGATCCCAGAAGCATATATTCAGTGGCACTGTAGAGAGAAGGTAGTGAAGAAAAATACCATCTGATTATATCAGAAAAGTATACACCCCTCATCGTTAGTGGTGAGAGGGGTCACTTTTAGGAAGAAGACCAAGTATAAAAGACCATTAGTATTCCAGAAACGGGAATAGTTGGAATTGTCGCAGCCATGGTGTTAAAAGTTTAAAAATGTTTGTAAGTAATTATTTATGGAAAATGAATAATAAATCAAAATAGTAGCTTGTATGTATTTTGATTTTACTCTGCAGTTGGCCTGGTTTGTAGCATGAAGGAGCATGCCTGGCAGTACTGGGCAGGGAGCTCTCTGTTTCAGCAGCTTAATGGGCACCGATTGCTGTAGTTTGCACCCAGCGCAGGAGGAATTTCTAGCAATAACTACAAAATTTCCTGAACAATTTCAACTGTTGATTTATTTGAGATGCACAGAATCTCAAGTGGAAAAAGCTTTCTGACATGTTATTTGTCATCTTGAGGCTTTTCCCTGACTTCCCCTTCCTGCTTCTGAATAGCAAAGGCTCTCTGAACTGCTCTCCCTCTTCAATCTCACCTATTCTCCTTCTTTTTCCTTTCTCTGTCCCTGTTATCTTTGTTTTTTCACTCTTTTCTGCCATCTTTTTTTTTTCCTTATTATTGAGTTACCTCTTTAGACAGGCATTATAAATAAGTCGTACTGTAATGATGGTGAAAACAAACTAAATAAGATGTATGCTCGTTGTTATCTGGGCATAATTTATGCCTTTTTTCCTCCACCAGTAGAACAATAGCAGAGCGTACAGGCAAACTGCTGCATCTACATAGAGTCAAGAGGAAAAATGCCGGAAAGGGACTGAAAAGGTCATTTTAGCTAGTGTTATTCAGCCTGTGGTTCATGAATCACTGCTGGTCCATAAATCGCTACAGACCAGTCTTTTGAAACAATTAGAAAATGCCCCAGGCACACACACGCTCAGCAGGATTGTGTCCGAGTGGGTGGGCAGCCACAGTCCGCAGTTGGCTCCCACCTGTTCTCCAAGCCTCATTAAAACGTTTGTCCAGTTCTGTTGTTTTCCCCAAATATCAGATGTCCTTGTTCTCAACCTCATACGATGCCAACACAGTAGTTAACCCTAGAGCTTTCGTACTTGAGGAAGTCACTGTCCCTGGCTTGCGGTCCAGGTCTACTGTGGTGAGTTATAGGCTGCTTTCCATGCAAACAACCTGTCTGCTCGTAGAATAGTTTTAGACCCCCAAGTTCCATAATCCTAAATCTTACAAGTTTCCTTTGTAGCCTGATGCTTCATTTCAGTCCATGGCTAATAATTTTTTCCTTACCCTGGTCTGATAATTGTTTTCCTATATTCTTCATGCTCACCGTCATTATGACAGGAGTATAAAGCTTTTGGCAGCTATTCTTAGAGGATAAGTCCAGTTTTGACCTTGTGGTCTTAGAATACAGCATGCATGATGAGATCAAGGCTAATACTTTCTTAGGGGCATGCATTAGAAATCTGAGAAATTAACACACTAAATTCTTTCTAACAAACATGTCCACATACCTTGTGTTGAAATTGGTTTTGTGCTGTAGTTAAATTTTGGTATTTTTCCATGACATGTTTGTGATGCACATTGGAAGTGCCTACCTGAAAGCGTGTAAATTAAGAGGATGTTTTAAAGAAAAGGCATTGGATATTTTGGAAAAATATGACTTCAGGTATATTCACTTGGATTTCAAGTATGATAAAATCCTTCCACCTCCCTGACCTATTTGGTTGAAACAAGAACAGTAGGAGCAACAATCACCCAGAGGCAAATAATTAGCACAGATTTCAGTCCAGTTAGGATTTGGCAAAGAAACAGATGCCTACAGAAGTCCAGTGCTGTGAGTAAGTAGCAACTGTAATGATAGGTAGTGCTAATAATGAAAGAGTTGAAGGAGAAAGTAGTTCCTGCAGAGTGGCTAGAAGCTGATTTTCACTGTATTGAAGAGGTATCCTAGACAATGAGGTCAACTGGTACAAATTCTATAATCTATGCTCCTCCTCTTCCCCCCGCCCCCATAAGGAATAGAAGTCAACCCCCTCACTGCCAAGAAGAGGAGTAATTCAACAATATTAAGAAAGGAGACTGTCATCAACAAATCCAGGTATTCTTGTTTTTATAATTTTAAGGCAAAAGAGTTATCTAATGCAAAAAAAAATAATACTTTCTGATAAAGGCCAAAAATGTAATTAAAATTCTTGGCATCTAAAATGAGCAGGAGCTGATAAAGAGCCCTTTTAGTAAACGTTTCCCCTTAGGACCCACAGAGGAACCTGGCATTACTCTCCACTCTGCTTTGGGACGACACAATTAAAGTAGAACAGGAGCTTCTGAATAAAGCAGGCAATGCGTGAAATCTTACAGGTTTGCGGAAGAAAAATCCGTTTCATATTCATTTCCCCAAAGTATATGGAGCAGAGGCTTTGCTCACAAAAGAAACTTATACCAACTGCACAAATGGAGAAATTTGTTCTAGGAAATAAATAGATAAACACATAGAAGTTCTCAGGAGAAATCATGTGGCATCAGCTACGCTCCAGGCACCATTAGGTTCTGAGTGGTTTTTTTTCAGGGCTCTGAGCCTGAAGGCCACAGCGACAACGTACAAAAAGAAATGTGCCTCGTCAGCTACTGGTGTCGCTCAAGTGGGCTTCACAAATCTGTGCTTTGTAAACATGTGTGCTCTTGGAGGTGGGTTTTTTGTGAGTTCTTTTGCACTTGTCGAGGTGGTGTGCCTCAGAGCAAGGCAGGATTTTATGGCTTGGTCCCCCTAAGTAGCAGTGTCCACTGGCAGTGAACTCCTATCACCACAGGGGGCTGAATCTTGGTATTGGCTTAACTGAGTGTAAAAAATTTTTTAAAACCTTCAGCCTAATATTCAATCATGTTTTGGGAAAGAGGTAGAAATCTCATCGAGAAGTTCCAATGAATTTCTTACATAGTGGAGGCTGAGTAGAGCAAAGAGGTACAGATGAATACATCTTTAAGGTAGTCATTAAAATAACATGTTTTATTTGATGGGCTGGCACCTGACACGTGGGCTAGCACTCCGCACATATGTGGCTCTGAACTGGCCACAGCACACAGTAGTTTGCCTCATGAGGGATGTAGAGATGAGGTTTGAGTGAGATAGGGTGGAAGAGTGTCAGTAGCAGAGAAAGGGGCAGAGGGAAATGTGTGGTGGGATTAGAGGGGTGGAATTCTTCATCAGTGGGGAAGCAAACTCCTCTGGTTTTGCTGCTGCTGTTCCAGCTGCTTGTGTTACGTCTTACTGGTGCAGTCCTGCTGTGTCAGTTGGGCTTTCTGCCCTTATCGCTGTTAAAAAGGCAGAATCTGCCTTTATCACAGGTCTCTGGGAGGAAAATGTCTCTTTCCTGTTTCAATTTTCGTCTCTTTTATTCTCTAAATTGTTTTTTAATTTAGCTGCTTTTTAGAAACATGGTTGAATTCGGACCATTGTGTTGTGCTTATTGTGCATGCAAAATTTTACACAGGGAGTAAAGTCAAACTTGCCTTGGAAAAAGGCAGTAGTTGGACTGCTCTGAGTGCGTGTGTTTACAAACATTCCTTATTTACTATATATGTTTGTGATAAATATTGCTGTATATAGCCCCACCTTGGTATTCAGTGCAAAGATGAATAGTGATTGCTTCAGAGCAGTTAGTGAATGTTTTTTTTTTTTTCTTCATCATTGTTCAGGATGTGGCCAGTGCCTCATTATTCAAATATTACTCTTCAAATTCAGAATTACTCATTTTCTGATGAATTCTGTGGGCTCTCATTGCCATGTTATCTGACAACTTAACTATGTTTTGTGAGGCTAGGTAAAACTCTTACAATCTCCATTGTATTTGTGGCAAACCAAGGAACTGTCAACTTCAACCTTTTCTACTAATTTTTGAGGCCATTGCTGAGACAGTTTTCCATGCTGCTTATCAGATGGCAGCATTAGGTAAAAGTTTTGTTTCCTTTGCAAAGCCTCTGCATTCAGGCTTTGTCAGAGTACAGGGAGTCCCTGTAGGCAGCTGGTTTCAGGCTTTGGGAAAAAGAGATGGAGACACGATGGGACAGGATCAGTCTTGCTTGAAGCTGGGATGCAGGGATTTCTTGGGGGGAGAATGAAGAGTTACCCTGAAGATTGTGGTGCAGGGTGGTAGGAGGATCAACACATGGATACTCACTCTGGAGTCCTGCCTCCTGTAGCCTTTGGATCCCACCTCATAGATGTTCACAGTTTTTACTGGTCCCCCTTCCAGTGGTTCCCATTCTGTGTGAGAAATGCAGGCTTTTCATTTCCCTGCCTTCTCACTGTAGCTCCTAACAAGCTCTCTAGTTTTTTATTTTCTCTTTCTCATCTAATTGTTTGCTCATTGGTTCCCAGTTTTCTGAGCTGTTCCTGCAATGCTCTTGGGCACCTTGCTCCAATGTTAGGGTTCTGTTACAGCACCATTTATCTCAGGGACAGAACAGGTTCCCCCATGTCTCTTTTAGCTCCTGATCTGTTACCCACAGCTGAAAACAATGTTTTCTGTATGTGTCCCTATAGGCCCAGGCTGATGTGAATGGGTGTCCCATTCCAGGCTTGAGTTCCCTTGCCAGATCTATCTGTAGATGGTGGGTCTGTGGACAAGCTTCCCAAAAGCATCAACAAAAAGTATTTTTTGCGGAGTCAATTCAAGTTTCTAAACTCGATTAAAACTTTATTGGATATGTGCAAATTGAGATCTGTCTCTCTCAGTCATTCCTGTGTAGGTTCCAAGCTCTATGGAAAGAAAAAGTCTACCCAATCTCTAGAACAGAGCCCTCTCTGCTGGATTTCAAATAGCTGAACTGAAAAGGTAATATCTAAAGTTTTCAAAAGGAACAGTTGCCTGAAAAGAAGTTTAATGTCATATAAAGCATTCAATTTCTCTCAGAATGTCTATTAAAAAATAAAAATAGAAGGAATTTGTCATTTAAGCCTGAATATGATATCATGAGAAATTTCAGTTCAACAGTTAAAATCCAGCAAAGCAAGAAGCATGTAAAGGCAGTGTCAGTTTTAATCATTGGCACTGATATCAACTAGAATAAATACATATATAAATGTTACAATTGGAAGGGTTTTAGTCTCTAGCTAAGAGTGGATTGGCTTCTCCTGCCACCTCCATCATATGAGGTGATACTCATGGCATCAGTCCTGGTTCCCAGGAGGAGAGACGAAGTAAGAGTTGGTGTGTCATTTCACAGAAGATAAATGAGCAAATAAGGGTTTGGTTTTGTTTTTACAGCAGCGTTAATGGAACTTGCAGAATGCATAGTAGTGCACTTGACAGTATTTGGTGTGAGTTAGGTTCACAGCTAGTGTACCTGTGAATATATATGCGTTTATTTCAAATAGTTTTTTTTGTTTTGTGGTTTTTTTGGGGGTTTTTTTTTGGTTTTTTGGAAAATGATCCTAGAAACTTTAGGGTCTGTTTAGAAGTTGAAATAAAAAAGAACTTGGTAATGGATGAAACTTGGGGTAATGAAAACACCCATTTTGCTTTTCTGTAGTCATTTTCATCCTACCTATTATTTGTGGAAGTGAAAGTGTTTCATAATGTTGCAATGCAAAACTTTTCACGGTGCTCTTTACATGCACTACTGTGATGTAGAATGGTTAGGTGGTCTGACCACATGGAGGAGAAAAAATACATAGTATGTAAGATTCTTGAGAAGAACTTGTTTGTTGACACTATGTTTTGGATTCTACACTCTGTGTGAGGTGGCGCATTTGTTTATCTTGGTTATTGCTTATTTTGTGCAACGCATCGTTTGATTAATTTATTTCAAAACTAGCGTTCAGAAATTGGAGGGGGTGTAAAAAGAAAAAACTTACTGTACAATGCCTACATTATTTTTTGAAAAACCATAATTTTACCAAATTATTAGATGAACGAAAATAAAAATATAAAAAGACCATGCTGCTGTAAAAAAATAGTTCAGCATTTCTGAGAAGTATAGTTATAAATATTTTAAAAATCAATCACTTTGAAACACACGGGCTGTTTGACATCAGACCTACACTGTGTTTAATAACATTTTAAATTAACAGGTATAATGGGTTAAGAGCTCAGCATGGATTTTCTTAATTTCCTAATGATTTTAAAGCAGTTTTAGCATGCGTTATTTGCTTAGGTAACAAGCATCATAAGTCTTATCTGTCTGAAATTTTGTCCGAGTGTTTTAAGTGTTTTCTTCCACCTGCTGATACTGAGCACTGTCACAATCCTGGGGGAGGGCGCTGCTCAGGAATACTGCTAATTCAGACCACACACGGGTATTTTTATGTGAGAGCTGGCTTCTGGCTTTAGCTTTGGCTGTCATCCTTGCTTACTGCTGGTAGCTTGAGAGTAGACAAGCTGCAAACTCAGCTGGACTTGGGTTTGCATTTATAGATTGTGACTGGATTGCCCTGTTCTTGGACTGGCAGCCAGCTCTTCTGTTTGCTCGGAGTTTACAGAGCAAACTTACTTGGCCCTATTAGGTTTAATTTTTGTAGTGGCTAAGTGACAGATTCTGTTTCTAACATTTATATCTGTCCTTTGGGTAGGGCTTTCTTCTGTCATTCACTTACCTGTGCTTCTGCTGGTCTTGCATTCACCTGTCAGTCCCTGCTTCTGCTAGGATCTGCTTCAGAAACTCAAATATTCATTATTCCCTTTCCTTCAGGGAAAATAGCTTTAATGAAATTCTTGTTATTAACCAACTTTGATTTTTGTAATTACCATCATACTGCTAAAGACGACACTACAATAATATCTTACTAATTCTTCCCTGTCTTTTGTAGTTTTTCCTGTGCAGTAAGGGAAAGATTAATAAAGTTGCCCTTCTGGTTTCTTTCATTTTAAGCAATTAAAGATTATCTGTATGACACTTAAAAATACAGATCTCAAGCCTTTAAATGTAATTGTGCTGTGGTTGGTTGTTTTTTTCCAGTTGTGCTTCTTTTTGATTGGTTTTGACTGCTAGCGGGTAGCAAAAGTTAATACAGAATATTTTGTGGAAACGAGGCAGAAACATATCGAAGTAACAGAAGGCACCTTTATGTTTTAATCTGTGTACTGATTGGGTGTGCTGAATTGGTTTTGGTTGTGGCCATGTAAATTGCATTGTTGCTCCTGCATTCTGTCTATGCGAGAGAGAAATATATATTTTTAGGTGACTTGGGAAAAAGAGGTTTGGGTGGTATCTGCAAGAAGAAGAGATGCTGTTCTCCTGCTTTGCATCTGTGATTCACCAGGAGCTGCATCTGAGAGTAAGATCTTATTAAAAGACTAGTTAGTGCTACATGTTGATAAGGTTTATTCTTACATATTCTGAAATCAACTGCTTTCCATTTATGGAGACTAACCTAATCTCAAGGACAGAATGGTTCATTAATTCCTCGCTATTTCTAGCATCACACTTAACGCTAGAGACTGCAAATAAAACGTTTCAATGTTGTTAACACCATGGGTAGATTTCCCACTTCTGGGCAATACTTGGTCACTTTCTGTGTTTATGTTTTCTATTGTTGGTTTATTTTTCTTAAGCTCACAATTCTTTTGGAAGTAAAGTGTCAAGAATACAGCTGGCTGAAGTTTTATGCCAGAACTGTAAAATAAAATGGGATTTTGACTATTTAGATACATGTGTGCTCACACACCACAAATATGTGTATGTGCATATAAAGATTATTGCCAAAAAAGCATTGCTTCCCAGTTGCGTGTTTTTTTTTTTTAATTATTTTTAGCTGGAAACAAAATTCAATTGGAAATTCAATGTCAGCAAGCTGCATCTGTATCTGCATTTTAGGATGACATGAACATACTGTGTCATAAAGGAATGATGTTGTGCCAAGGCTTTCAGTGAGGCTTATTAGCTGAGTCTCAGTCCTCACTAACTATCTTTCCAGGGCTTCCTGTGCGCTGCTTTGAGGTGCTGCATGATCTTGTGATTCCCACTTCCTCCTGCCCCCCATGTATGCTGTAAAGCAATGAGTATTTTCACTGCTAGTTTGGATGAAGAAAATACTTAGTTGCCCACAACCACATGCAAAAAAAAAAAAAAAATTTAAAAAATCCACTCCTCTTGCATTTTTTTGAGCTTTTACAGATGACCTACTGTTTTTAAACCTCTCAGAAGAAAATGGAAGTCTAGGCAAGGATTGTGTAAAGAGTGCCCCAACCAGGTGCAACGTTGTTTGATCCCTACGTGCTCCTTTATCTTGCTGAAAGTCCTGTCTGTCACTGCAAGAGGCCCTATCTTGGGTTTCCATGTGTCTGCAATAGTGCACAGTAATTCTGTTTCCCTGTTACCTGTGTTTGCATTGGAGGGCTTTGGAAGATGGTTTGTCCCTGGGGTAGACTCAAGGTTTGTACACATCAAGAGTCCCACTTCTTCGGAAGATCTGGGCCTGTTCTGAAAGTTACTTTCTCCCAGTTGTCCATCAGATCCTAAGTGTGGTGAGCTTCAGTTTGTATCAGAGGGCTTTTCTTCAGGATTTAGAGCATTTTGTTCTGCTCCCCTTGAAAAATAAATAAATTGGATTCTGTCAAAGTCTTATGATAAGTATCCTTGTTTACCTTATGTATTTGAAATATATCTTAATGCTATTTTGGCTTTAATTTTTGGAATTTGCAGTGGATTCCATTAATTGAAGTCTCTTCTTATGTATGCTTATTGTCTTCTCATGCACAATGTCTGTCTGTCTGAAAACTGTTTTCAATCAGTAGTTATTGTCTTGTAGATTTTTTTTTTTGTCTTTGAAATACCATCATTATTGACAGCGAGTTGTGTGAGTGCATGTTTACTGTTTGAAATACTTATTTATTTTTTCTTTTTTTTCTTTTCTTACCCTTTATTGCTTATTTACTTGCAGGCATTTGCATTGTCTGACTGCATTGAACTTGAGTTTGGGTTTGCTGATTCTGTGTCTTTGGTCTAGACTCTGTCCTTTTAAATAACAGTAACAAAGTGCTGTAGCGATGACTGGCTTGCTGTCTACAGTAGGAGTGAATAGTCCCTGCTGCTTCCCAAAGTTTTGCCTGAGGTGGCTGAGTATAATTGCAGCATTTTAGATAAGTGTTTGAAGTTTATACTGTGCTTTTTACCTAAACGGAGAACTGTTTAGAAATTAGCTGAATGAAATTCCACCTCTCCTTTCTGTGATGTGGTGGTAGGTGGTTGGGGTTTTAAGTGTTTCTTGGAACAGACACAGTTTGTCACGGTGCTTAACCAGGGTGTATACGGTGCATGGAGAAAAGGGAGTAAGTGTGGGTGTGAGGAGGTACAGACTGGATTTCCCCTGCCACGCAGGAGGTCAGGCTCAGGTGAGGCAGATGTTTTGGTGGAATTAATGAATCATAAATTTTGGTTTCTCTGTCAGAGTCAGCCGGTATCCATTCAGCCGTTTTACAGAGTTAATTCTTATTTTGCTGTCCAGTAGAAGTTGTACTGCAAGGGCTACAGGCAACACAGCTTGCAAACCCCACATATCAAGGCAAGGGGTTCTTTGGCTCCATGTGACTGTCCTGTCAATAGCAGCTTTGTCTAAACTGGCAACCTTTTTCCAGTTCCTCTTTTCTCCAGCTGCCTGAAGAAGAAGAAAGATTTCCATTTCCCAGGAGAGGTATGTTGGTTCTCCTTGGTGTGGCAATTCTTGTGTTGGCCCTTTCTCTGACCTTGGTCTGTGAAATGATCCAGGTGAAAAAAGGAACTGCAGAATGAAAATAGGGAAGAAGTTTGAAATGGCTCTGTCTACAGAGCTAGAAAAGTATCAGCACTATGTGGAGCTGTCATCTGTATTATTACTGTGTTTTCTTTTTTATTTAAAAACAAAATAAGAACAGGAGTTACTCATACTGAGTCAGACCTGAGGTCTGTCTAACGCCACCTCATTTCTGACAGTGGTCAAAAGTGATGAGCTGGAGAAGACTGCAGCAACAAGGTAATGAGCTCCCCCGCCTTCCCATCCCTCCTTTCCCACCTTTCAATGGTATGTGACTCAGGATATTTTCCTGAGATACCAGTGATCTTTGTGTGATGATTAACTCTTACTGCATTTCAATTCCATAAACCTCTTGGGACTTTCCCTTCAAGGCTGTAGGGTTTTAGTGTCCACAGTATCTTGCAGCAGAGTCCACCAGCTCAGATCCTAGTTGTGTGAAGAAGACTTCCATTTGTTCATTTTGAATACGCTATTGTTTACTTCCTAGATCTTGGGCTGCAAGAGATATGACTGATCCTTCTCCATCCTGTGCATTTTACTGGCTACTATTATATCCTGTTTCTTTCATCCCCTTTCCAGGCAGCAGTTCCAGCTGTTAAACCATTGTTTCTGTGGGGAGAGGGAGCAGAACTGTATCATAGAATCATAGAATGGTTTGGGTTGGAAGGGACCTTTAAAGGACATCTAGTCCAGCTCCCCTCAATGAGCAGGGATATCTTCAACTAGACCAGGTTGCTCAGACCTCCCTCTGACCTGACCTTGAATGTTTCCAGGGATGGGACATTCTATGACCTCCCTGGGCAACCTCTTCCAGTATTTCGCCACCTTCATTGTAAAAAAGCTTCTTACATATATCTAGTCTAAATCTACCCTCTTTTAGCTTAAAACCGTTACCCCATGTCCTATTGTAATGGGCCCTACTAAAAAGTTTGTCCCTATCTTTCTTATAAGCCCCCTTTAATTACTGAAATGTATGCTGTAGGCAGCATTCAAGGTGCAGGCCCACAGTGGGTTTATCTGCAGTGTTAAGCTTGTCCCTTATTTTGTTCTCTCTTCTACATAACTCCTTGTAACCTGCTGGTTTGTGTTGACTGCTAAGTGTTTAGGTGATGGTTGCCTGAAAGCATGTATTTTTATGTCGGAAGAAAATATGTCATGGCAGGTCCAACAGCCCTTGGAGACCCACTCTAAACCCCTCACTCCCAAGCCACTTCTCCTGCTCCCCAGCTTTGGAGCTTTGCTGGTGCTTGCACACTCACAAACCTGATGCAATTCCCCAAATGTCCTTTCCCTTCGTGCTGTCCTGTGTCCCACACCCTGAGGTAGCAGCCCTCCTTAGTCTGAAAGGTGGTGAGTAGGACTGCTCCCCATAACTCATCTTGCCAGGCTTCATGCCTCTACACTGAGGCTGAGGTTCCCCTGGGATGGATAGGGTGTTCCTCAGTAGGAATCTTTGGTTTGGGGTCCTGCCTGCTGCTGTGTCTCTGCTCCTCTATGTTTGTGGAGATGGGCTTTTGATGGGCTGATGGTCCTGGGTGTAGTCTGGAGGTATATTATTTGTGCAGTTGAAATAAGATGATAATCTCAAAATTATACTATGAAGTGTTAGTGGTCAGAGCAGAGACTGTTATTTCACCTGTGACACCAGGATTTATTTTTTTCCATGTGCATGATACTTTATAAATGTAACTCTTTAATGCAATCAGCCCATATTTTCACTTTCCTTTTACTTTACTTTTTCCTACTTTCATTAAGAATACATTGAGTAGCAGAGGTCTTATCAATAGTTGTGCAGATCTGTGTTGACTTCTGTCAGCTTCTTGACAGCAAATCATCACCTATCTCTTCTTATTTTTAAAAATTGTTTATCTGTGCAAGAGTAAACTAGGTACTGTTTCTAATTAGCAAATGCAGAAATTGCCTGTCTTTATTTTCATGATTTTTGTCTGATATACTATTAGGCTTGTCATTGGCAATGATGCTTCTGTCATTTTCTTTTGGAAATTGTTTCATACTCTAATACCTTTTTTGTCAGAATTCGTGTCCTCAACAGTTTTATTCCATCATGCCTAATAATTTCCCCAACCCTTTTAGTTTTCTGAATTAATCCTGACATTCTTCAGTATAAGTAGGTTCCTATGCACCTCTGTTAAGCAGGCGAAATATATTCAGCTTTTCTGACTTTGCCTTATAAACTCAGTGCTTCTCTTGCTTTTCCTGTCTCAAAGGCTTTCTTCCAGGGCCCAGCAGAACTGAGTATTGTGTTACATCTCTGTTCTTTTCCACTTGCAAGAAATGCATCTCAGATCAGTATTGCCCCCCTCTGGTGTTTGGACCATCTGAGGCTCCCCGTTTGGTAAACTTTGTTTCGAGTGTTGGTTTTTAAATAAATTACATAAACTGTTTTAAATATAGATGTTTGGTTTTTTTAAAATATTGGCCCTTGTTTTACTTAAGGACAGAATCCAGAGGCATAGTATATGCTAATTTCGAAAAGGCATTGCTTTCTTTTTTTAGAAAATTGTTACACTTGGCTTCATAGCCATATAAACAAATAATTAATGTATTCTTTCTTATTTACCTTAACCATAGCAATTTTTACAAAGTTTTTCTTTCCTGACACTTTCTATAAGTGTCTGTCTTGAAAGAAGTAAATATAAAATGATTTTGTGAGTGTTTAGCATTATAATTTTCTCCTTTATGAGCATATCCCATTCTTATCTTCCTGAATTATTTTTGCAGAACTGTTGTTTTCAATTGGAGGCATAATAAAATAAGCCTCTCTTCATCATTCCATATCAGATCATAGAACACTTTGGGTTGGAAGGGGCCTTTAAAGGTAATCTAGTCTGCCCCCCCTGCAATGAGCAGGGACATCTTCAACTAGATCAGGTTGCTCAGAGCCCACTCTGACCTGACCATGAATGTTTCCAGGGATGGGTCATCTACCACCTTTCTGGGCAGTCTGTTCCAGTGTCCAACCATCCTCATTGTTAAAAAATTGGTTCCTTTTAGGTAGTCTGAATCTTCCCTCTTTTAGTTTAAAGCCATTAGCCCTTGTCTTGTCACAACAGGCCCTGCTAAATGTTTGGTCCCATCTCTGGAGGCTATTTGTCCTCATCATCTTGAGACCCATATCTCTAGACATTCAACTTGATTTGCTTTAGGTTTTGAGAATATTCTGTGACAAGATTTTTGTATAGATTTCTGTAGTGTATCTGCAGTTTCTGGTCAGTCCTTTCTGAAGTCCTGCAAACTCCCCTGTGGGAACAGCAGCAGGGCAGTGAATTCCCCGATGGGTTGATGCACTGCTGCAGGGGCTGGCACCAAAGGCTTCGCTGGGTTAAAGTCCTTTGAACAAATAAACATTCATATAGGAGATTTTTTCTTTTTTCCTAACCGCAGGCTACTAGTGATCGGTTCCTGTCTGGAGTTTTTGTCATTGGAGATGGGGTGAGAAATGCTTGCTCTCTGCCAGAATTGAGCTGGGGAATTAACATGTCCTGGTATAGGGATCCTATAAAATTTTGCCTGGGGCTTTGGAAATAATTGCTGATTAAACTTATTATAGTGGTTCTGCTAGGCTGGTCAAGCTATCTGTCGCTTTGTTTTGCTGGCATAAACTTTGTAGCCCTCCTAGTTCGGTTACTGAAGTTGGGGCACGTGTCACGCTCACAAGGAGTGTGAAATGGTATTGTATAAGCCAAGAAGTGGATTGATTTGGACGAGCTCCTATAGAATGGGAGGTAGATTTCTTACAGGCTCTCCTCGTGGGTGGCTTTGTGGTCCTGGGCAGCTTTTGCCACCTTGCAGCTGGTTTTGTAGGTAACATGGAGGCTATGAACACAGGGGTGGAGGGTCCTGATCGTCTGTCTTCTTATGTGTGTAGTGAAAGACGCATGCTTGATCTTGGAAGCTTTGAGCCAGACCGAGCTCCCTCTGTCCTAACAAGTGTGCCACACGTCTTTTTAGAGCTTGTGCTTACAAAGTAGTTACATAGAACAGGGCAAGAAGATGCTCTCTCTTCCCTTTTTAAAGGTAGGTGGTTGAAGCTGGGGGTGACTTAACGCTATGCAACTTTAGACTGGGAGCCTGTGGGAGGGGAGAGGATGAAGCCCAAGGATTCAGCATGGTAGAATGTGACTTAATTGTAAGCCTAGACTTGCGTGTGACTCTGTTATTGGGGGGGGGGGAGGGATATAAATAATTAAAATGACCTTTAAATGAAAGTTAAAGATGTTAACTGGAATGTAGAAGGCAACACAATACTAAATTTCATGCATCTCATTTAAGAAATATTTTGCAGAGGATTAGCTGCACAAACGCGCACACTTGTTACAAGCCAGCTTAAAGCTTCAGGTGGTGTTTTACATCTCCAGGCTTGGTAGAGGAACTGTGCTTCATTCACAGGGCATTGAGACTGCAGCCACACAGGATACAGCATGATCTGTCTCTGGGGAAATTAGTCCACTCATCACATCAGGAATTGATTCTGGCAAGTGACTGGTAAATGTTACGACACGTTATCGTCTCGCTAATATATTCACTCTCTCTCTTTATATGTGTGCGTGTAAAATGTGTATGCTGATTGATGTTTCTAAACATACTGTGAGCTATCGATATAATTCACAAGTAACAAATGAGCATCAGTTATAAAATTGACATGATCCTTGCAGCAGTAAGAATTTAAGGAAGGAAACAACCATATGAATCACTTAGCTGGAAAAGAAGAAATATCTAGATGCAAATGGCATTTGGCAAATAAATGGAAGTACAGCAATCTGAATGTAGTATAGACACAGCTTTTTGCATGATTTTTAAAAAGTTTGCTGGACTGTTCAGCTGCCACTCTCTTCTCAGATTTTGGGACATCATAAATACTTAAATTTGTTTTCTCTGGCTTAGGGTGTTGCCAAAAGCATTAGAAGAATTGCTGGCCTAAATTAATTAACTTCTGTTTGTTGAATCTGTAGCATGGAACACAAATGTCAGTTTTATTCAGACAGAAGGAAAGATTCCTCTTCAGGCCATAACTGATTTTTCCCTGGATTAACGAGTCATATATTTCCACTCAACCTGAAAGCGAATTTTTTTTAAATGATTGCTTAAGGCCATATATAACCTCATCATTTTCAGCAGTGCAATTTAACGGATTTAATGTAAACTACTTGAAGCTGTTTGATGATACGTTTGACCTAAGCACCGGAGGAAAAAATGAATGTATGCCTGGCCTTCAGTTAAAGTAAAACACAAAACAGAAGTCGGCAGATATGAAATAGTTTTAAATGGCAAAGTCTACCTGCCACGCTCTCCCTGTTCTTGCTTTGAGCGCATCCTTGCCCACCCTCCTCCCTAGTGGCATCTTCCTTAAGGCAGAGCCAGAGGAGGTGCAGGATGGGAGGACTGGGTCCTGCACCCAGGCTCTACTGACCCGGCAGTCCTGCTGGGCTGTGCACGTGTGTACCATCTTCGTATGCTGATGCAGAATAGCTTTCTTTGATTTGCCTTCTTTTTTTTTTTTTTAAAGCATTGTATAATCTTTAGCTGCCGGGACAAAGCATGTTAAAGTAAGAAGGCTGGGATTTGCTGTTATTCTTGCCACTTTTCTCTTTTTTTTTCCCCCTAACAGTGTCTTTGTTAAATCTGGCTTCCTCACGCCAGGTGGAAGCCAGCACTGCCCTTAATCTGCCATCCTACCTGTGTTTTCCAATGTAGTTCCTCTTAAATAAACTACACACATGTTAATTCAGTCATGTAATGGATCTGTAGATGACTAGAAGAGGCTTTGTGAACACAGAAGATTTCAGTCAGACCCCAAGTATTGAATTGTTGATAACCTGCTGTCATTCAAAACCGTAACAGTGACCTCAGCATTGTTAAAGCAGACTAATTCTCCAAATAAATGGATTATGAACAATTAAATGGTGTGTTGATATGAGGTAGTATCAAATCTTTGTTAAGGTCTTTTAAGTGGAGGGAGTGTATGATGCTGGGGATTGATTGCCTTTGGGGAGCTGTAGCTTCAGTACAGTGTATGCATCTAAGAAATACCACCACCATTCCTTTGGTATCATTGTGTACACGCCTTACAGGATACAGGGGAGAGCCTTGACGCAATGTAATGGTGGTGAGGTGGATATGGGAAAGGAGGAAAGAGAGGCAGAGAGAGATCTGTGTGTTTGGCTTGAAGATGATCATTCATCACACGATGAGTGGTGGACCTGTATACCTACTTGTTATGCAGCTTTCAATGCTCATTATTCTCTCCCTTTCTCTTCATCCTTTTGTAGTATCTTTGTAATATCGGTCTGGAAGTGAAATGCTCTCCCCCACTGCTTGTGAAATTTTTCTCCAAAATCGATTCCTCTGCTAGGATTTTTTTTCCTGGATAAGCTTTTTGGGTTTTGCTTATGGGTTTTATGTGGTGGGGTTTTTTTGTTTGTTTGTGGTGGGGTGTTTTGTTGTTTTGTTGGGGTTTTTTTTGCGCAGGTCTAGTATCTTGTGATCTTAAATGGCAAAGGACTACCATTATCTTAGGAAAGGCATTATCTTCAGAAAGGGAGAGAATCTTTGCTTTCTACTGGGATGCAGTATTTGGCTATGCTCAAAAGAGTACAAATCTGGGATTTAAAATGCTGCAGCTTTTATATTCAGAAAAGCTGTTTTAGAATATTCTTAGAGGTTTTGAAAAGGTATTAGCTGTAACTTTTCTTTCCTTGTGAATCCTGTACTGTTGACCATAGAGTAGAATGAAGTGCTTTGCTTTGCAAGTGGAAAGAGGAAATAAATGGTCCCAATAAAATATTGAAAGCTCTGTAGACCATTGCTCAATTAGTTTTTCAGTAAAAAGTGGTGCCTGAAGAATATGTGGCCTATTGGACTCTAAAAGAGTTTGGGGTGGGGGTTCTTTCCCCCCTCTAATCAGAACTGAAGTGAAATGAACTGCATACCTCATATGAACATTGAGGTCATGTAATTTTAGAAAAGTCTATATGCACTTCAGCATTCATTCTCTGTTTTTTTTTCTAAATCTGTAATTTTATAAAATATTTTCCTTTTGTCCTGTAAGGATGATTCATTCTGCAGCAGTTGAGTTGTACATATATATTATTCATTACTTTAAAGTGTTTGTTTAAATATTTTATTTTGTTAATAGTGCAACATGCTGTATTCTGAATTCTGTGCTCATCTGCAATCCTTCCTGGGCTGAGCACCAGTGGTGGAAGTTGTGCTACTTACTGCTGCAGGTTGTTTTAGATGAACTTTAAAGGCTTTTGTGCACTTTTGGTTCCTCCTGAGCTGGCAAGATTTCTAGTGTTTTAAGCTATTTCAGGAAAAGTCAGGATGATTTACATCTTGGAGCACTTAGATTTTAACAGTGCTATTGGAGCAATGAAACCTTAAACAGCTGAGTCAACATACCCTGCCAGAAAGGGGTATCGGTTGTGTAATGTTGAAATGCCATCCGATTCTTCATACCTTACAGTGTGAAGGAAGATGAGAGTCTGCTACCTAATACCTGTTATTTTTTCCTGCTTTATTTAGTACAGATTTTTTTTAAAAGGGTTTAAAATCCTCTTGTGTCTTTACTACTAAGAAATACTATTTTAAAAATGGCAGCAATGATGCAGCAAAACATCCAGATGAGGTATGTTTTGTGGCGTGTTCCTCCTGCTTGCATTTCTGCATTTGCTTTCTCATTAATGAATTCACAGTAACTCAGTTTATTTGGATGAACTTTACATTACCTGGTGTGACTCGAGATCCCTTTTTACTTGTATGTAATTAACATAAAACCTCAAACTGGCAGTCTGCAGTACAGTGTCTCATCACAAAAGCCAGTTAACTGTAAAAGCTGATAATGTTTGTAAAGCACGTTAAGTTCCCTGGGTGAAAGGTACCATAGAAATGCAGTCTTAAGCCAGTAGTTTAATTATAAGATAAGAAGTAATTGAAATTTTCCAACACGGTTGCATGTAGAAGACAGTGTGGTGATTTGCTTTGTAATATTTAGGTCAGTGAATTGAGATGTTTTTCTAAATCCTTTATGAATATTCTTTCATTTAAGTGCATGGCTTGGAGGTGTCTGATACATTTATTTGGCTGCCTGATACTGCAGTTTAAAAATACCACATTTCAAGTAGGCAGAGAGAAGGGCTGTATAGAAACCTTTGAAATAACCAGCCTTCATCCTTCAAAATGACAGTTATTGTGCTATAATAATTGTAGAAGTACTGAATTTGCTTCAATTGATTTTTTTTTTTTTTTTGAATAGTATACTGCTTGTTAATACACAATGCCTCCAGAATTTTAATCGCCATGTCCCTCTTGTGATTTATGATTTGGTGCAGATTTCCCTTTTTTCCTTGCCTTATGTATATCTGTATAAAACGTGAACGTTTTATCACAAGTACTAAATCCCACTTTATAGCACTTACTGTGCTGTCAAATACAATGATTCATAATTTGAAATTGGTAGTTTTATATGACATTAGGTCCTGGAAGCTTCTGTATTACTTCCATTTACAAAAACAAAAAAAAGGTAGCCTGTAATGATTGTATGATATTTTTCACTTCGAAATGTCCGAGACAGATGTTAATTTAATACTGTGGCAGTTCCTTCCCTGGCACACTGGATGTGACTTTAGGAATATGTCACTTGGGTGCAGCTGGAGCATCCCAGCATCTGTTCCCAAGCTGCCTCCATGGTCAGTAATGCTGTGAAGTGGACACGGTGTGGGGCGGGAGGAGGGATTTGAGGCTACAGTTTGCTCTCAGACACGCAGAGGGAATTCCCTTGGTCTCCTGTAGCTTTTCTCCTCTTGCAGTCATGGCAACACCGCAGGACCAGCAAGCAGTCTTGTTTCCAGCCTGAAACTGCTTTTCGTGACTGCTGATGGGAGTTAAAAAACTAACTGCTGCGTTTTTCATGCAGTGGGCCAGTGTTTTACTTAACTGTTAGGCTGTCTTTACCAGAAGAAAGTGATAAAAACTTTGAAAAGTTTTTACTAATTTTTTTTTTTTTACAATGATCTTTTTTCCTGAAGATGGAAATTTCTTCCTCCTTTTCCTCCTTCTGTGATTTTCCTGAACTGTCATGGAAGAAGAGCCCTGTCCTGTAGGGCAGGGCTGCAGCAGAATCAGTGTTTGCAAAGGTTTGCAAAGTTTTCAAAGGGTGCTTTTGCCAGAAAGCTGCCAAGCCAAGAAGGAGAGACACTGTTATTCAATGGTCGGATGGTACTTCTTCCTATGGTAAAAGCTGATCTCTAAGATCTTACATCCGTGACATTATATTGATAGGGTGCAAAAATTTTAGGGGGGCCTGAAATGGGCAGAACTGTTTCCTGGAAGTAAAAGACTCCTGTGATTAGTGACATAAACAGCTTCCTGGCTTAAAATTGTAAGATGGAGAAGGAGATTCATAATTCAAAAATTTTAATTTAAGAACCAAGCAGAATTTTAGTATTTGAAAGTTGTCTGTACAGCTACAGAGATTTAAGGATAAATTTTATTTTGAAAGGGACTGCCCTTAAGTCTTTGGACTTTTGAAGAATTTGGCAGATTTGCTGTGTATCTAAGAATGTGAAAGCCCAGGACTGAGCAGGGCAATCTCATTTAGAATCTGTGTAGCCAAAGGCTGTGCCCTCCATTTTCCTCAGCCGAAATCTGATGTGGTTGAGCATATGCTGGAAGCCTTATAGACCTGTTGCAGCTCAGTGCTTCTCTTTGGGAGTAGAAAGAGTAAAAGGGCCATTAATTATCTGAATTATGGTCTGCTGTTCAGGCTGTCCTCTGAGGGATGTGGAACAATTTGCCTCTGGCGCCATACAGCTTTACCAGAGCTCTGGCTCTGAGCACTGATCACAGGTGTGCAATCCTGTCACTTCTTAATGAAAATGAAATTTCTGCTGTGAAGTTAGAGGGAAGTCTGAATGTCCTTGAACGAGGAAGCCCTCCAGAGCAGAGCCAGCTCAGTTGGCTCCTGGCATCCCAGGAAGTCCCTGGGAAACAGAGCTGTTTCTCCCTCTCTCCGTTTCCTGTCACTCCCACCTGATCCTACTCCTCAGCATCCCTTTCCCATCCTCTTGCTCTCTTTTCTCACCCTGAATCCCAGAGGAAAAAGAGCACTGCAGTCACCCTCCTCCTGTTCCCCCAGGCCCATTGCATTTATAATCCCTGTCCCCATTCATTTTCATGGCCTTCCATCCCTCTCCTGCTGCTCTGCAAACCTCCTCCCTGGGGTGGAAGTGGTGGCTTCTGCTGGCGGCCAGATTAACCGTCAAGGATGTGGCAATGCAATGGGAATTAAAATCCATGTCTCATCACCAGGATACAACACAGGGAGAGGTCACCTGTGCCAGCCCGCAGAGTAGGTACAGAGAATGAAGAGGGCAGGGCATGGTACATGTATTTGCCGAGTACAGTGTCTGTTGGCAATTTGTTTTTTGCCTTATGTAATGGATTGGAAATACACTTCATCACAATCTAATCCTGCAAATTATTTCACTTTTAAGGTAGAGTCAAGTGTAAGGATGAAGAAGGTCATGGTCATGGTCAAAGTTTTAAGTTAACATGGTAACATTGTTTTGACTGTCTTGATGTCTTTGTCACCCCTATGTTTTGCTTTGAATGACAAATCTTCCATTTGTGTCTATGTATTTGAATTATCTGTTTGCATACTACTTTTTGAAAAAAATTTTGAGGTAGCCCTGTGTCAGTTGGAATTCAGGCAGGAGCTGAGATTTTATTGCTTACGTATACAAATGAATACTACCATGCTTCATGGACTGTGAAATTTGCATTGTATGTAATAAATGAGCAAATTATTTTTATAAATAATTAGTCTTCTGCTTAATTACAGGACTAGGTTTTCCAGCACATTTGTCATGCGATCTCTGTATATGGTGATACTGGTTTTAATTGAATGTGGGAAATAATCAGCTTTCTTAAAAACTTTTGAGTCAATACTGCCTCATCAAACTGTAGCTGATGGATTTAATTTGCTCTTTACTGAATTATTGATTAAATGACTGAGAATTCCTTCAGAGAGAGAGGTAGTTACCTGGGAACTTACACTGCTGCTCCTCTTGAATGCACTGATGAAAACAGTTTTCTAAATGTTACTGTTGTTTAATAGTTCACCTAGACATAATAAACCCAGTTTAAATTTATTATAATGTGGTATTTCACTATTTGTAATAAACCTCTCTCTTTTGACTTCATGTTCAATTTACTTGCAAAGTAGCTTCTGCTTTTTACGCAGTACTGGAAAGCTAAAATGCAATGTGTTCACTTGTAAATGTTTCATCTGAAGTTTTTAACATACTAAAATACTCTTTTTTTCCCTGAGATACAGTTAGGAGTTTTTGCTGACTGACCTATAGACTGAAAAATGGCTCAGTCTCTACTTAAATAGATTACTATTTGTATGGATTTGTGGTGGTGTGTGTATCTCTAAAAAGCAGAATTCGTAGACCTTTCTTCCCTGAAGAGAAGCTGCCACCGGTGTCCATGGCACCTGCTCTTTATAAAGCCTGGCAAAAGCCTTCAGCCCTTACGGGGGGAACTGTGGGAGTAGCTTCTTCATACCCATCCCAGCCTGCTCCTGGTGGCACCACCACTACCACGTACTTTCTCCTCTGTCTTTTCTAGGTTATAGAGTATAATTGTTACCTCCTGTGTATTGCATTTTACTCTGTATTGTTACAATTTTTTTATCTTTTGGATGATGGAATATTTCTCTTCTGGCTATCTGTTTGCATAAATGCAAATGAATTTATCACTGCAAATGCAGTGAAATCAAGTGTCATTTAAAATTAGAATTAATAACTATACCACCCCCCCTTTGGTAATAAACACCAAGAGCCTTGTTTTTCTTAAAAGGCTATGATCTCATTTGAAGGTGTGTTTTAAAAAGAAAAGGTTTTTTTGGTATGTCTTACTAGAATAAAAAATTTAAAAGACAGTTTTATTTTGTGAATATGTTAATGGTTCAGGTTTTGGGTTTTTCCTTCTTTTTCAAGTGCCACCTGCTGGTATTCTTGAAGTTTGCTTTGGTAAAATTTGCCTCTCTTTAGAAAATAAAGCTATATTTTCTAAAAAAAGAAGGCTGTGATTCTCTTTATTTGAAACTCCAGTATACAAAAATGAAGTAAATATTTTTCAAGTTTATTATTTCGTTAAACTTGTGTCCTGGTATTGATCTAGATAATCCTTCTTTTTTTTAATGAAAAATCTTTATTAAAATTACCAAATTACCTCCCCATATTTTTCCCAGTTGCAGTACTACTGTGTGTACATTTTTTTTTCTCTTTATTTGGCAAATGTGCTACTGATGTAATGTGTATTTGATCACAAGCCTTGGCTTAAAAAGGAAAGAAAAATCAGGTTTTTATGAGGTGCTTTTTCTAGCAGTGATCATACAGTTCACTGTACTCAGGAGTTACAACCAACTCCTGAGGTTGCAATTAAGTTGAAGTGAAGCAGGGATTTTGTGGGGACTGTTACCAAAACCTCAGGAATCGCACTTAGAGGACAATGAATTACAGCTCCTGCTACTCTGGGCTGGGCTCAGAGGGAAGGAAAAGCTGTTGTCCCTCTCCACTGCTCCCGTATGAACCCTTTCAGTGCAAAACATGAATCCTTTCACCTTCTTTGGTAGATCCATGTGGTTCTAGAGGTACGAGAAGCCTCGTGCTTGTTTTCTAGGGCTGTTATTCTGGCTGACTCAGCAGGATTCGGTACTTTTTTTTTTTTTCCTATGGGAGCATATGATTTAGGCAAACCGATACTCTTTCTCCTAAATAAATAAATATTTCTGCATCGAGACCTCCCAGCATGCAGAGTAAAGAAATAATATGATGAAAAAACCCCAGACTTTTATAGTTGAATTTACATTCGTATGTTTTCCTCTAGGGTTTTGAATTATCTGCAGTCCTTAGCAGTACCACCAGTTTGGGCTCTCAGAATGTGCTTGCTGGTTTTTTTAAAACATTTTTTTTAACTTGCTGTGTTAATTTCTTCTTCCTTTTTAAAACCTTTTTTGTTGTGGTTTTTTTTTTTTAATTTGGTTTGGTGTTGGTTGGGTTGGTTTGTTTTTTGTGTTTTGGGTTTTTTTTGTACTGTCTCGGGTTCTTGGCTTCTGATAAATTACTCTATTTCCACTAGTCAATCTGGCATCTTTTTCACTGATTCCTTTCATCTTTGGTTTGTAACTCCAAGGAGTGAATTTTTTGGTCCCTGCAGAGCTGGGGACAGTTCTCCAGGTGCTGGGATGCTTCTGTTTCCTTACAGACCCTTCCTGCTGTTTGGACTGTACCTTTATCTTTCTTTGTCTCCTTCTTCACAGCATTTTCCTGTTGGCATAACTTTTTGGAGTTGGGAAGAATAAAAATACACAAGAAGTGCATATGACATTTTGTGAAAACAGCACATTTGATCTCCCTTATTGTCTTGAAGCCCAGTGCAGTGTAATTTTTGAGGCAGCTAGTCCTTGGAGAGTGGCAAAAATACATCTTTAAGAATGAGACTTTTCCTTCATCTGTTTAGATATTGTATTAAACCAAAGAAAGAAATCCCTTGGTAAAGTCAGGCTTGTTGTAATTTAAATTTTACAGGTATCCATTTTCTTCTCATCCATCCATGACCTTTTTCAAAAACTGCATGATGAGCTCTCATCACCCTCCTCCTAAAATGCCTCATTAATGAAAATATGGGCCATTAAATAAAATAACAGAAGAGCAAGACAGCCTTCAGTTTTGTGGAGTTGTTTGAGCACTCTGGATTATGGTGCCCCAGCGGAGGGTTGCTCATGGCCTCTTTTGTGCTCTATTCATGGCCCACAGGAGGGCACTGATGAAAAGCAGCCTGTGGGTTGTGCTTTCACTCTCAGCTTCTCTGGAGATAATGTGAAGACTGGATTCCCAAAATTAGCTCTGAGATGGTAGTACTCTTTGCCCTTGTAATGGGCTATGAGATAGACTATGACTGAAATACTCTATTCATAAAAACATGTATTTGCTTCTGTCAAGTGCTGTTGAGGGATGTGTTACAGTGACAGATGCCCCTGGAGAAGGCTGACTGCATTGCAAGTCTGGTTTCAGAAACTGAGTTTCGAAGGGGTTATGTGCATTGAAAGGAGGCAGCAGGAGCCAGGCGCTTGGCTGATGCTGGTGGCGAAGGGAGGTGGCTCTTGGGGAACTTCTGGACAGGGCTGGTGGGGCTGTGATGGCAGTATGTGCCATCTGCCATTGCTGCTGTCATCTGAATGATTGCTGATCACTACGAGTGGATCCTGGGAACTTCAGAGCAATGAAACTTTCTAACACAGGTGGAAAAGGCTCTCAGCAAATCTGGGTAAGATGATGAGAATTAGGCTGCATTACATCAGCCCTTAGCTGGAAAAGTTCTTCTGGTTCAGATTGAAATGAATAATTTTTATTTCCTTGGTGCTATCCTGAGCACAAAGCTTCTCTCTTTTACTTCTGTAGATTATAAGACAAATAGTCCAGGTGCCATAGACCCTGCCCCAGGATCATTTTCAAAAGCTTCAAGCATATGAGTCCTGGGACTTCATTTTTACGTGGTAGGCAGAGCTGATAGACATATTGAAGCTGCTTCTGAACTTACATAGTCTTTACTTTGTGCAAAAATGTACTATTCCCAACAAAAGGCATACAGTTACTGCTTAGGTGTCCTTACAGCTTTTATTCAATTTTTTTTTTAATGCTTCAGGTTTATTAGAGTTGTAGATCAAATTTCTGTGAGCATCCAGAAACTTGGCCTGCAAATTTGTGGCTTGTTTGTATTACGTGTGCTTCCCTCTTTTCTCCACTGTCTAAGATTATTCTCTCTCCACATCTTTCATACATGCACATCTTAACACCATCAAACAAATACTGGCTTTGCTTCTGCCAGCTGCTGGAAATAGCGAGGGGAAAAAAAACTTCTGTCAATCTCATCACGCCGTTATTCAGCACAGGATGAGATTTTTAAGCCTGGCAAAATCTGTATGATTGAACTTATTGACTGCCTCTTGGTGATGCTAATGGTTTCCTTACTGAAAAAGAAATGTGCAAGAGGTAGATAGTAATCATAATGTATAACTCTGAGTGTCAAAACTAATGAAGCCTGACATCATTAATTGTCTACTGGCCCCTGCATTCTCCTTTGCCAATGTCCTGTCCGGAGCAAAGCAAAAACTCCTCCTGGCCATACCCTTAGGACATGTCCCCTGTACCAGAGGTGGCAGGTGCAGCACCTGGTGACACTGCCTGGCAGTCACCTGGCTGCCCAGCAGTGCTTAATGAGCAGTGCCAAGTTCCTCCTTTGTTTTGTAAAGCTGTTCGTGATGCTTCCCAGCAGTTGATTTTCATTAAATTTGTAGGAGCATAATTATTTTGAAGGCTTTTTATCCCACTTAAAATCTGTCTGGGTTCAGCCAACAGGCGTAAGGGGTGAGTGAGCAGATAATGTGGTAAAGTAAGCTGAATTTCCTTAGGAAACCATATGGATAATTTTAAAAAGTTTTTTTACATGGAATTCTTAAATTGGGTAATTCAACTTACGATACAGTGACAGGAAAAAGTTATAGTACTTGGAGATCCTAACTCATGGGTGTAGAGAAAAATTGTTCCTAACATGGAAGTTTTACCTCTTAAGTAGGAATGATTTCAACCTTCTTGTTGGCTTTGTTTCTGGTTTTGAATAGCCAGTTACATAACTACCAGTGCAAATGCCCTATTATATGAGGGTAGAAAATCGGTAACATTTAAGCGGTGATGTATTAAAAAAAAATAATAATCTGCATCCAGACAAATATCACCTATCCGGTCACTAAGAGGACTTTGCTAATTTGCAGCATATCCCAGTAGCTAGTGTGTATTTGAGAGTTTTGTCTATACTTCATCATTAGATGGAAATCTAATGCATTGGATCCAGATTTGATGTCTGCATTGGATTCAGACATCAAATCTGATCAGCAGAACTTTGGAAAGCTTCAAAATGATCTGGAGTAGAAACCTTGAAGATCTGTGTAACTCGGGCTTCACAGGGAGAAAAAGTCTTCCTGTAACATTTCTGTACTCTGTCTGATAGAAAATGATGTAACCCTTCCTTTCATCAGCTAAAAGAAGTCAGCCCCAATGAAAATGTTTCCCTAGTGGAAGTTGTTATGTGAAAACAAACTGACAAAAAAAAAATTGGCTTTCATGTATATTTATTCTCTACAATATCCTCAGTGTCCTCATTTGTTCAGTTCAGTAGTCACAAGAATTATTCTTTCTACTTTGGTACTTAGGGTCCAGTTACTTTATAAATTGCTTAGTTTCCATACAGATATCTTCTTACCAGCTATCTTACCTTACCTATAGGCTAGGACATAAACCCACACCCTTCCAAGCTCCCCCCAAACCAACCAACTAACCCAGCCTTTGTGGTAGGTGTCTGCATACATAATGGAAGTTGGAGCATACAGATTTATGTCACTTGCTTTTCTTGTTGAGGGCTTTTGCCCATGATTTCATTTCCAAACTCATGCTAATTTTCCCCTTTTAGTTAAAGGTCCTTCGTGGGCGCTGCTCATAGTTTTATGGTACCTTGGCTATTTGGTGGTAATTTCCTGTGTGAATAGATTTGCCCAATCTGGGAAATGCAGGGTAACTTTATTGTGCTTCCTGGTGTAGCTGTAGTGATAAATATCACAGGTTGCAAATCAGACTAGTTTATTCATACTAGATTGTTTTGTGTAGCTGTAGCACCACTGTATTTTGGAGTGTCCGTGCCCTGAAATGCTTGTGGTCTGTGGACAAGCTGCCATGTGAAGCCCCACTTTTTGGATGGAGACTACAGTTAGTATCTGACCCTTTTATTTTGACCTTATATGCCCTTTGGGGAAGTCAACCTCACTTGTTATTGTTTGATTTCTTGAAGATAAAGCAGTTTTCATGCCTTGGGATGTGAAGTCAGCTTCTGGAAGCTTGGGTTAACAGCCAAATCCAAACTGTAGTTGAAATGGAACAACTTAATGTGTTTATGAACTACGGAGAACAAATACAAAGCAAAAACATTTTAAGCTCTAAGGACTCTATGTTCTGGTTGGATAAAGTCACCATAGCAGTATTTGGGGTATCAAGCGTAGCTGTAAGAATACTGGTGCACGCAGGGTATAGTGTAAACTTAGTCTGCCAGCTGTATTAGCTTTTTTGGACATTCATCATTCTGTGGTGATCAAAGGCTATCAGTAGTTATTCAGGGCAACAGCATTTGAGAGGTAGAGCTGGAACAGTTGATGCTTTGGCAGCTGCATATAGATATTCAGGCTGTGGCTTTTTAAACATCAGAAACATCCAGGCTGCTTATTGAAAGGATGGTGCTTGAGTGAGAACATGAGAAAATTGCTCCTCATTTGCCTAAGGACAATGTCCTGTGTCATTTTGGAACTGTTCCTGGCTTTTTAAAGTGGTTGGGTCTGCAGCAGTTAAGCTGTTTGTGTCCCTTCCATCACAGTGTCCTTATCCCGGTTCCAGGGCTTGGGAAGCTGCTTTCCCATTGAGCATGTCTGACCGTACTGGTCTGAAATGGTGACCTCTCTGACACAGATTTTATTTGTTTAGTATTTCCTCACAATTATTTTAGATGACACTTCTGTTTGTGCACAATACCTCACTCATCATCTAATTCACCTATTTATAGTTAAGGCACTTCAGAGAGGTTTGATCTGCTCCAAACTGTATTTTCCCCTTGGGACTGTGTGGAGCTGTGTGTTTGACTGCCTCCATGACCACGGGGGAATTCTGCAACATCTTGCTAGAGCATAGGTGCTTTGGCTTTTTATAAAGCATACACTGGTCCCTGGAAAGGGGTGGTGGTGGTGGGGCTCCTGCACCTCTCCTGGAGGGTGTTTCGTGCCCAGAGGTAACACTTGCAAAATTGCCAAAGCTGGCTGAGAAAAATTAAGCCAAGTGTTTTGAGTAGTTCACGTGCAAAACCTTTCATGGTTTCCTCCAGCTATGGTCTAACACTAAGCGATGTGTGATTCTGAAATTGTTGGCCATATGAATTTTAAATAGATAGAAGCACAAGAGACTTTCTTTAAAATTTCTTTTTTGTAGGCTCCTGTACCTCAAAAATACAATTCTGATTTGTTTTCCTAAAACTGTTCTTTTGATAAAGCAACTTGTTTAGGTTTGGGAAATTTGAAGCAGTTTAAGAACAGTTAATGAAGAGCCAAAAGCCCATCTGTTTCAGGTCACTTGAGCTGGAGATAAGTCCATGGATCTTAGTGTTTGAGATGACGTGGTAGCAGAACCACTTTTAGTAAGCTTTTGCTGACTGACATAATTTCAAGGGGGCGTGGAGCTCCTCTGAATTGCCTTCAGAAGATCTAATGCTGGTTTGCAATATGCTGTAAGTAAAGAGCAATGCTTGTTTTCTCACTGGGTAAAGTGAGGAAAAAAAAAAATAAAATAAAAGGGAAAGTAAAAGCTGAAAAGCATGAGAGCAGACTGCAGGGTGGTATAAATTATCATTAAATTTTGCTTTGATGCTTTTTTTATTAGTATTATTTCTGTATGTCATATATTAAATATATGGTAATTACATATTTGCAGATGAAATGTGTTTTAATATCCTGTCTGATGTTCTCCTTGGAAAAAAAGGAAAGAAGGTACTATTGTTAGCATTTTGCTGATTTAGTTTCAGATCTGAGAGTTAGGGATGTTGCTGTAGAATCAAAGGTAACGAATAGTGTTGACAAGAATGAAACAAAATATTCCAGATTTTCATGTAATGGCTTTCTTTATGAAAGCTGATCAGAAAGGAGACTGAAACTTGATTAGCTACTATAATGCAGTGGTGTCTAAGTTTATTAAAGCATTTAAATCTGTGTCTGTTCAAGCTGAGACAATGACACCTTTTGGTGTTTGTACTAGAGACAAAACTTTTTGTTCAGTGTTTTTGTTTAATTTTAAGCAAAAGTTAATTTTCTGTTAGACAATCCAATTTTCCATTAGGCAAAACTTTTGGGTATGTTCAAAATTATTTCAAGTGGAGAGAAACTCTGCTTTTTTGTAAACTTCAAATGGATGAAGACAGGTTAGCATGTATTTCACAAAGTCATCGCATCTTCCCTGCTCTTCTGCTGTGCTTTCCTGTCGCTCATACAGACTCAGACGTGGAGTCAAGCATCTCTTGACATGGCTGGTGAAGTAAAGTCCAATTTTTCCTTCAGTCACACTAAGATAGTCTTTTCATGTTTGTAACTGAAACTGTTTGGGAAAAACTGGACATATGGGAGAAGGTAGCTATGCTTTCTGAGTCTGCATGGGAAGTCATTATTATTGTCAGCATCCATGCTTTGATGGATGCCTTGGAACTTCTTACATATAAAAGACCTCAAATCATCTTCCAGGCATTTGCCCAAGCTTGCAGTTTCCCCCTCTGTGGGGTTTGGTTTCCTCCTCTCCCCACCCCCCCCCCCCTTAAAATCTATTCAGCTGACAAACCCTTTTTTTGGATGTAAACTATGCTACCTTGTCAGGTGTATGTATGTGTAAGGGGTGTGAAGTTGTAAAGGACTGAATACTCATACTTGAGTCAATGTTTTCCAGGATTATCTGTTTTATGGCCTTTTGCTTGTCTTTGCCTCTAAACCTTGCCTCTTTTTCCCTCCTATCTGCTAGGATGCTTTTCAAACTCAGTGGCACTCTTTTGCCATTTACTACATTAAATTTCCACCTATAGTAAGTGTGACCAACTTGATTAGTCTTCTCTTTCTTCTTCAGTGTAGTAGATAATTTTCAGGTTCACTGTTCCAATTTTCACCTAAACTTTACAGAAAAATCCATATGCTACAGTGTTGTTGAGGCAAGTCTGTGCTGGCCTGTCAAGTCTTGCGTTACTGAAGGCTGAATTCAGTTTTTCTCTTAACGGTACAGAAGCATCAGATGGCCAGAGAAAGTGTCACGTGTTTGGTGGGGTGAGATGTTTGTCCAAGAGATCTGCGCTGAGAACAAGATGGGCATCCTTAGGACAAGAGGTTATGAGAAGATCTTGTGAGTCTTAGCCAGCCCTGGATTGCACCACTGGTTTTTCTGTATTGTTTTCTTCTTGGCAATTTCTTATAAAGGGTCTTTTGTATTTTGTTTGTGCATAATTCTCATTAGTGGCAGTGCCAGTGAAACGTTAAGAGTTGATGGGAAGCCAGATATCTGACCTAAGGAAGTCTATGTCTTGCACTCATGAATACAGAAGGAAATTAATGTGCTCGACTTCATAAGAATGCATAAAATGTATGTGGAGTATATGGAAAATTAATTTTAAAGTGGAGAAAGGTGTTCTGAATAATGAATAATATCTGCATATTTGTCTCTGATAGTAAATTGCTTTAGATGACTTTTTCTCTGAACCAAACTAAAGTAGTTATTATTTTATTTGGTAATAAATGATATAATGTTCTCTCTTGGTGGAAATGATATCATAAAATCTCAAATTGGGATAATTTGATACAACTGAACCAGGAATAAATTAAAGCTGACAAATCTGTCATAAACTGTAAGTTTTAACAGAAACTTAATCTAAGCTTTCATGACTTTGTCAAATCCAATAATGTATCAGTGTCAAGCTCTGAAACCAGCTCTATCGTACTGCAGGACTGCAAAGGTTAATGGCTTTTAAAGACCCAGCTGTAAAGTTGTATCCCTTTTGAAGTGTCTTTGGCAGAAGGCATGTTTTTGATTGATTAATGAAATATGCTGCTTGTTGATGCTTTTTTGAAAATAATGGTTTTTTACTGCTAATTTAATAATTCCTTCATTGGAATATGCTTCACTGTGTCAGTGATGACTAGATAGAATTTGTCCCTCAAATGTCTGTTGCACTCATTTCAATGTGTGACATGTTTTGTGCTTCATATTTGAGTGGTCTTGCTAAAAGGCACTGATCAGGATACAGATTTGGGGAGCCCGAATGGATTCCCAAGATTTTAATCAATGATTCTTGATCTTTTCTCCCTGCACGTGCTACTGTCAACTCTCTCCCCAGCAGCAGCACCATTCCTTTCTTCTTCTCCCTGTTCAAAAATAATTTCTAATGAAATAAATTCGGTGTCAGTGTACCTTCATAATGGATAAGGCAGAAAAATGTAATTTTAGCAGAATGAAAATTGGAACACTGCACGAGAATTCTTATATGTGATTTGCATCTGGAATCAGAGGTATTTGTGACTGACAACATACAGAGATGTTAGGGATTTAACAGCTTTGTAGCAATAAGATTAACAGGAATATTTCTATTAAAAGAATGTTGTAGAATTATGAAAGTGCTTCATAAGAACCTTTCTGCCTTAAAATTCAGCACAAACTATGTGATTTCAGGGATTATTATCCTGAGTTGAGTCAAAGAATAAAATGACCCAGTAAATAATTATCTGGCTTTAAAAAAATACATGTATTTATTTATTTAGTACACTTAGAGCTACCTCAAAAGAGAAAGCAAATGCCTTTTCCAAAGAGAGCAAACAGTGACAACATGGGTCTCATCATGATTCAAGAACAGTAACTGAGGGGAGCAAGGTTGAAGTCATAATTGAACTTTAGTACCAGGCTAAGCAAATTTGACGTGATTCCACACTTACTGCAAAAGTGTTGTTGGTACTCAGCTCTCTTACATAGAAGGGTTTTTTAAGGAAATTGTGATTTAAAAACAAACAAAAAAATACTACAAAAACTGTAAATGTAGCTATGAATGATGTCCAACTGCTGGCATGTTTGTATTAAATAAAATCAAAAAGTAAAAAAACCTGAAGCAGTAAAAATTAAACTTTTAAAAACTAAAGTAGAAGCAAAAAACCACTCTAACTTTCCTTATCATATTAAGCAAACTCTTGTGTACTGTAGGGAGCAATATTCATTCTTTTCTTTAAACACCTAACAGGAGGAGGTTGCCAAGAGCAATTGTGCCTGGGATTTCAGTTCACGTTTCCCAGGGTTGTCTGTCATGCTGCTTGAAGACTGCATGCTCTGGCCCTGGTTCAGGGATGCCTCCTAGCAGATTTTTGACTGCCTCCTTGTAAGGTAGCCACCATATCATTGTCAAGTACAATATCCATGCTGGTTCACTCCTTGTACAACTGGTAAAGGGTCTGCCAGGTTTGTCATTATGTTCCATCAGCGCAGTTGCTGGTGGTAAGGCTGAAACCAGCAGGAAGGTCACTCCTACCAGGTAGTATTTGTTGATAAATCTTTTAGGACATCTTAAATCAGAACAATTCTGCTGGTTAAATCTGCATATAGCTGGGTTTTCTTGGTAGCTCAAACAACTCAAAATGGTTGTATTTCATGTATTTATATATTCCATATATGTGTTATATCTCATAATAACTATTATAGTTTTAACAGGCCATTGAGCCATGGGACCCCTGCTTACATGTGCTCTTGTTGTGGATACTTTAATATAATGTGATTTTGGTCATGTATTCTAGTCATGTGCCACACAGGAGCTGAAGTAAAATATTTCTGGTAAATTTGGCTTGGTGGTGGTAGGGAAGCAGGCAGGAGATGCTCTGTGCTTTTTAAGAGTGATTTTTATGCACGACTATGAAACACAAAGAGCTAAAGGATTTAGATTGATATTTTTTTGGAGCGAGACTTCAACTTCTTGGGCAGATGGGATTGACCCATCAAAATTGTATTTTTTTTTTTTTTAATGCCAACCAGTCATGCTTGGATAGCGAAGTATCAGAGAAGCTTGTTTTAGAGTAAACTTGTGTGATGTCCTTTGTACCTCCCCACTTCCCATCTCACCCTGGCCAACAATCTCCTGCCTGCAGCCTGTCTTACCTATGGGAAGGTTGTCTCAAGAGCTGGCTGGGAGCAGCTTGGGTGCTTCATGGAGCACTGCAGGAGAATAAAACAAATTAAACAATGGCTTTTTGAGCCAAATTTACTATTTGTAAACAAATAGTTTGTTTACAAATAAACAAATAAACAAAATAAATTGTTTGCTGTATTGGTTTATATTAGCGGGCAGCTTGACCAGCATCTTTGTTCTGAGATGGAAAACATGATTTAACTGAAGTCAAGAAATAGTGATGGAGACATCAAGATGCACAATCTAAGATTTACAGTTTTGTGACTCCTCAGGATAATCCGATAACTCTTAATGTTGTTTTGTTTGTGGATTTTTTTAAATCATAAAATGCACAGTAAATGACACGTGCCCTCCCTGGGTGATGAAGAGGGGGAAGGGATCATGTGGTATGTACCTGTTGTGGTTATTTTACTGCAGCCAATGGAAAAAAATCAAGTGGTGAGAGTTCTTAAGTTGTGCGTGTCTAGGTATAAAAGGGCAGTGACATCTACTTACTTTAAAATTGTGAACCTAAGTCCTTTTTGCAGTGTAAGAATAAAGGGAAAGACAGATGTTTATTTTATAATAAATTCATAATGATTTTTTCTTCAACACATAAATTTAGTGAAATTATTTGTGAAAGAAACTGTAAAACTGGTGTATATCAGACATCTGGCTTATGCTTAACTTTTAGTTTGCAGTTGGTATTTTATGCATGACAGCAAATAGGTGATTGTGATTGAGAGTCTTTTAAAAACATCAGAAAAAATTACAGGTTTCTGAAACCCTAGTAGTAAGGGAATGACTTATTTATCATAATTGGTGTTTTCTCCAACTCTTTAATGATCATTTCTAATACATATTTTGTGTTTTTGTTTCAGGCTTGTAAATCTGGTAATTCTGAGGTAGGAAGTTAAATGCTGAAATGGAAAGGGATTCAAGTGGCAACAGGCTGCTTAATATTTGTCTTGTTTCCCTGTCTAAGAACTTGTGAAACTCAGTGAAAATGTTACAGAAATTCATCTGATTTGTCACTTACTTTGCTTACAGAGGGCTTAATCAAAATCTTTCCAGTAACTGTGTGTTGGCTGGCCATGTGGTGGCCTCTTGAGGGGCCTGAGGGTGGTGGCTTCACTCACTTGGTGTCTAACACTGTTAGTATGAGTCAAGGCATCTGCAGCCCTTTCTGTTGAAAGCTTACGTTCATGGTAGCGCCTTATTTTTATATAGATCTGGTTATAAAGATTAATTGTATAGATTGAAATGCTCGTTCTGAAAGAAGAAACTTTGACTGCCTTTGTCAACCCAAGGGGCTCAAGAAAGAGATTTTACCCTAAGATGAGATGCTTGCTTGTAGCAGGGTCATTCTTAACTCCTGATAGTGAAGCTCTTAGGGAAAACTTACTTAAGATTCAGAGAGAGGGAGAAAACATAATTGTGGAAGAGTATAACTCTCTAATCTACTGTTTCAGAGAATTCATTTGGAGGAGAGAAGTCTTCAAGAGTTTCATTTATTTGATTTTTAAGTGGCAGTTGAGTGAATTGTGTAAATAGTGTTGGGAATTTTCTCAGGTATCCCCTCTTTCAACAGAGTGCTCCTATCACTAAGTTACAAATTGCACCCTTTGTCTTGTCTCTTTGTGGCTCCATAAATCCTGTGTTCTTCAAAGTGGATCTGAAAGCCTGACTTCCCTTGTCTCCTTTCCATTGCCTCCTGTCTTCCTGCCTTCCCTCCTTCCATCCCTTGGAAGTCACAGCCCTCTTCTGCATCGCTGGTCTGCCAAGTCAGGGATTGACTCCTGTCTTAGTGCTCTAGCCCTTACGCTGTTGAATAAAATGTATTTAAAAAAAAAAAAGTATTTAAAAAAAAACCCAACCAACCCAAAACTCCCAAATGATTTACATGCCAGAGCTCCTAATTTATCTCGTGCCCTGCTTGGGGAGCCTAGGCACGCAATGTAGAGCTGCAGATTTGCTCCTTTTGGAGCAAAGTTTAGGAGCCTCCACAGCGTATGGATCCTGTCTTCTATTAAACTCCTCTATCGCTAAATGGGATCATTCATTAGGTTTTTTAACAGGCTTGAGAGAGTTGTATCTAATGAATTCCTTGCTGAAGAAGCAGCCTTGCCACAGCACCACTCTACATGTATCTTTCTGGAAACTGGGCTCTGGAGAATGAGGCAATGTTCTCTAGAGGTAATTATGGCCTGTCTTTATTCTGGTAAACCAGGATATGGAGGTGTGTGGCAGCTGGTTTTAACATTTTAGCAGAACCAACCCATCAATGGACTAATGGGTGTGCTGTGTGTACGTATTAATGCTTATATTAAAATTGTATCAACTTTTTATTTTCATCTTACACCCCAAAAAACCCAAACCAACCCAGAAGACTTTGACATGATGATTCCTTTGGAAGGTTTTCTCCCATTTTAATGTCTGCTATACTTGCATCTGCTGACAAGGGTCCCCAAGAAAAGAATAGTATTAGGGAAATGTCTAATTGTGATGTTTCCACAACGTGACAAGAAATCAGAACCTATACAGACGATGGGCCTTAGTGCAGAACAGGAGGCAAATAGACAAGCGCTCATATCATCTTTACTCTCTGCCTTTCCATCAGTGCTAAACTGTATACATCCATGAAAAATTAAATGGGCCAACCCTTTTTGTGTAACCT
>BJBW01004881.1:51598-70419 GCA_004320125.1 Scolopax mira
GTCTCCCCAGAGCCTCCTCTTCTCCAGGCTGAATAACCCCAGCTCCCTCAGCCTGTCCTCGTAGCAGAGGTGCTCCAACCCCTTGATCATCCTCATGGCCTTCCTCTGGACCTGCTCCATCAGGTCCTTGTCTTTCCTATATTGAGGGCTCGAGACCTGCACACAGTGCTCCAGGTGAGGTCTCACCAGAGCAAAGTGAAGCAGAAGAATCACCTCTCTGGACCTGCTAGCAGTGCATCTTTTGATGCATCCCAAGATGTGATTGGCCTTCTGGGCTGCAAGTGCCTACTGCCTGCTCATGTCCAGCTTTTCATCCACCAGCATACCCAAGTCCCTTTCCTCAGGGATGCTTTCTAGTACCTCATCCCCTAGTCTGTACTGATACCAAAGATTGTTCTGGCCCAGGTGCATAATCTTACACTTGCTGTTGTTGAACATCATGAGGTTCACCTGAGCCCACCTCTCCAGCCTGTCCAGGTCCCTCTGGATGACATCCCATCCCTCTTGTGTATTGACAACACCACAGCTTGGTGTCATCTGCAAACTTGCTGACAGTGCATTTAATCATTGATAAAAATGTTAAACAGTATCAGTCCCAGCACAGACCCTTGAGGGACACCACTTGTCACTGCTCTCCATCTGGACTTCGAGCCATTGAGTACCACCACCCTCTGGATGTGACCATCCAGCCAATTCCTTATCCACTGAACAGTCCACCCATCAAATTATTCCATTTCTTTGTAAAATGTTTTTCTTAAGATAGTGTTACTTCTTATTGATATATGTGCTGTTTTAAAACATACCTTTATATCAGAAACAATAGCTTTTTGAAAGTGAACTAGACTAAATAAAGGGCATTTAAATACCACTTGAGAAAGTTCTCCAACAGTCAAAATGAAAAATAAAAACTACAGAGTTCATTTAAATTGTTAAGGTTGCACTTTGCTTATTTATAAATGCAAATGATTGTTCTGTCTTTCACTCATCAATAAAATTTAAACCTGGGCACCCCCTGTAACAAAAATATATCTTAGTAAAACCAGATTACTACTTGTCACGCAGTGTGGTGTTGCTGTTGAATTACTAATAGACCTGATTTAGGCAAGTCTGTTTTCGCATAGACTCTGCTTTAGTAAATTTTATTGACAAGAAAAAACTTTATATTTTTGAGACAAAACAGTTTTCACCAATACTGACCAGTTCTTCCTGGGAGTAGGTGTTGAGAGTGAATTTTACTTCCTAATGAAATCCTAAGCAAATGAGTTTTGTGTGGGAGGTTCATGACAGCTATGTGTCCCCGTGCTACTCTGAAAAGTGATGCTTGTTGTAATTACGTTTTGTGAGTGTGACTGACTAATTCCCCCAAACTTCGTACTGATTTTGGCCCTAAAACATGAAGTTTTCTAACCAGAAGTTGTCATTCAAGTGCACTGACAGAAGAAATAATCAATTTGATGGACTGAAATTGTACTGAGGAGTTGACATTTTTCTCTTTAAAAAGAAAGCAAATGGAAGAAAACCCAACCAAACAAAATCCAAAACAAAAATCCCCAAACCAAATGAAAAATGCTAATCTCAGAAACAACCCTCTGGTGTGTTAACAGAGATTTGATTTCTTTAGATTTGATCATGGAGATTTGTCATTTATTTTTTCCCCTGACAGTCGTCTTTCAAACTAACAGATTTCAGCAAATAATATTGTGTACAGTTAAGAGTCATAAATCTTCCGCTTTGACTGTTTTAGAACATCCTCAAATGAGAGGTTGCTAAGAGTAAAGAATCAAAGCAGTAGCTCAGCTAATGCTGAGACAATTTCTCTTTAAGTGCTTTGTTGTTCCCTGAAGTTTTTTTCTGAATGATACAGAGACAACAATTCCTGGTCTGTAGATCAACTTTTAATGTGTGTTTCCTGCTAATGATATGAACAGAATTAGTTGGCTGCATCATGCTGACTCCCTTAATTTCAGTAGGGAGAAGCAGGTCATATGGGAAAAAGAGGGGAAAACAAAGTACAGAATAAAAAAGCAGATCTGGTGTTTATTTATTATTTTTTTCCCAAAAGGACCAAGGAAGCTTCACATGAGAACCTCAGGAACTCATAATTCAGCTGTTGTTATGTTGTGCCAGCTGAAGAGTTTTACGGGTGGTTTTGAAGTCATGCCTGAGTGGAAGCACTTATCACTTAAGGTGCCATCTGAAACTGCCTGAGAGTTTTGCATTTCTTATTAGTCTGTTGACTGGATGAGTGATGGAGGTGTGAGATTAACCTACTGTGCAAAGTTTCTGAGAAATGAACTTTCTAAATATACTGCCAACAGCATTCATCAGCAGATTCCTCTGTCGCTCGAATTCAAGAAGTAACGTCATTGGTTGACACCAGTGGTTAGTTATTATGTCCCAGCCATGAAGGAGGACAATTCAGGTTGCTGAATGTGTTACTCTTAGGTGAATCTGCATTATGCATTTGGCAGTTGTCACACTACAGAAGTGTGATTTTTCACAGTTTTAGAGAGATTTTGGCATGTCAAGTTACTGATTGAAAGAAGCTGTTTTGTTTTTCTTTTCCAAGAGCTTGGGAATCAGAATGACTTGCTCATGCTCAAGTTCTATTAGTGTTCAAATATTCTTACAAGACACTTGGTTCTGTTTTCCGTAAAAAAAATGAGCGGGAACAGAGAAGAACTGAAAACATAGCTAATAGAGAATGTACATAAATGGCAAATAGAGAACATACATAAACCGTGCTGTTAGGGAAGCAATATTGATAACATTTCCCTTTGAAACGCTTATAAGGTGACTTTACCTGGCAGGAGGAGGGATAGCTCAGAGTAACAGCCAGCAGAGCAAAATGCAGTGTAGAGGGAAGCTGTGTCTCACACAGTGGCTTTGGAGAAAGGTAGGGGAAAATCAGAGCCTGGAGAGTGACCTGTGGGTCATAGTTGTAGCTGTATTAAACAAATAATAATAATTGCATTTTCCTATTTTTATCACTATTTTAATGAAAACAGGGCTTTGATTAACAGAAATTTTGTCTTCTGGATGGAAACAGTAATACTTTATCAAGAGATTTACTTGAATATTTGTATTCACAAATGAGCTGCAATGTATCAATCTATAAATTTATTTTACAAAAATTAGCTTAATTTTCAAAGGGGATATCAGGTTACAATTTTTTAAGGGTATCTTTATTCTTTTTTATTTTCATTTATGGGTATTTTAGAGCAAGGGAAGTTCTCAGTGTTTTCTGGCGTGTTACTTTCTGGCTCTCTTCAAATTGGGTTTGAGGTTTCTGGTGTAGTTGGTTTTTGATGTGTAACTTCTGCAGATGTTGGCTGGAAAGAGGCATGGAATGTTTGCTTCTTGCTGAGACAACGTGTATTGAGACTTTCAAGACTTAACTGTGATATTTTTTCACCGTAATAATTTAGGTTTATCTATTTTCCTTGTTTAACTCGCAAATTAGCTATTTGAAATGTTTTGCTGCTCTAAAATTCTGTCTCTGGAGACCATTAATTTGCAAGCGGCATCAGTATTTTAGCAGCATACATTTCACGGTTGGCAGGGCTGGTGTGACTCCGGAGAAATATTTGTACCGTTCTATGGTTATTTCTCTGCATGTTCATTTTGTAATCGATGAAATATCACAGCGGGCAAATCAGATACATTTAATATGATAGCAGCATCTTTCATCACCTCAAAATCTTTTTTTTTCCATGCCTGCTGCTATTGCTGTGTAGGCTGGAGAACTCTAGCTTCCTCCTGTTTCTAAAACCGAGACTCGATGCCCTTACTATTATTGAGATAGTCAAAAGAGTTCAGCTGCAGTGTTATTAACCATCTGCAGTGCTGTCAAACCCAAGCATTTGAAAAATCACAATGTGAAATTATAATTTCTTTGCTATTTGAAGTTTACCTATTGGTTTCTGAGCACAAACAATGTTCTCCAGCATTTTTGTGATTGTAAAAATGCAAACTTGATGGTCCCCATATCTGATAAGAAATTTGCTTATAAGTAGTATTTGAAATACTGAGACACAACCTCCTGGGATAACCTCCATGAGGACACCATACATGCAGCACATTTTAATTCGTGTACTAAAGAACCTGAAAATGTATGAAGCAGTAGATTGAATTCTCTGTCCGTTTAATGAAAGATGTTATATTTGTAGGAACTAGTTTTCAAGAGGCCAAATGCTCCCGAGTATGGGTTCTTCTAATGTCTAATTTGAAATAGTACCGCAGCCGTGTTCATGTTGGTTTGTGAGTTGAACAAATAACAACGTGTTGGAGGAACTGAAGCGTGGACCAATATTTCCAAAAAAGCCCGGGCAGTGCAGCAGCAGAGCAGCAGAGCTTCGTTCCCAGAGGCTGCCTCGCGCCTCTGGGTGCCTGCTCTTGCCCCCAGGCTGTAAAGAGGTACCCCCTGAAAAACCTGGCCATGTTTCCTTGGCTTCTGCACCTTAGTAAGTCATGGGGAGAAGGGTTTAGAAGTACTGTGAGACTTTGGATATTTTCAATGTGTGCTTATATGAATAATTGGTACCTAGAGGGTGGTTTTTCCAGGTATTAGCAGCTCTTGCTGGCCAGTCCTGTAGTCTCTCTGGTGGCAAAGGCAGGAGTAACACATCTGTTCTCTAGGCCAAAGTGAACTTTTTTTAGCCTCTTGAAAGGCAGGTCTATTTAGGGTCTCCAAGGAAAGATAAAATTCTCATCGGAAAAGGAAGGGGAGACCTTGAGAGTGATTAATTTGATAAGAGAAGGAGAGAGTAGGACTGTCTGCAGATAAAGCATTTCACTATATTATTCATTTCAGTGTAGTCTCTGATGAAGTAGTTATGCTGAGATACATTATCCCAAAGATTTACTTTGAACATTTCATTGGCTGTCTTTGAGGACACACTTTTTTTTTCCTTTGCGTTTTACCCTAAAATACAATTAAAAAAAACCAAACCATAATCGGGTGTTTATGACAAACGTTGTAAGCTGGAACAAAATGAACTCTGAAAATTGGCAGCTTTCGTGCAGTCTGTGGCATCATTTGTTGTTAATGAGGGAATGCAGTTAAAAATGCATATTAATATTTAATTGAAGAAGATTCATGTAAACCTCAGCTGTGACCATAAAAATCTGCTTTTTTCTGAGAGAAATAAAAGCAGTGGTTCCCTATGGTCTCATTTGATTCCTTTATTCAACAGCCATGCATATGTTAGCATACATCTGTGTAGCCTTTTTTATGTTTGCAGAATAGAATACGCAGCCCTCCATCTTATTTCTGTATAAAATGCTAGTGAAAAAAATTGTGTATTGTAAGACCCTTATGCTCAAAGTTTTTAAATAACCATCATGAGGTTTTCCTTGTCATTTTGGTAGTTGGAAGAATTGTACATAGGGAAATGTACAGCAGATGGCACTATACTGTAACCATAGAATGAGAGGTTTGGGTAGAAAAAATGTATTCATTTAGTTTGTACCTATTAATATTTTCTCGTAAACAGTGATAGAAGATTAGGAGGCCAAAGTGTTTTAAAGCACAATTTTGTAAACTTTGTTTAGCACCAGCTTTGGTGGTTCTTTAGTAATGATGTTCAGTGCTGTTCCTAAGACCTTAGGTGTTACTGAAACACAGTGAAACTAAAGTCAAGCAACACACAGAGCTTCCACTGCATCACAGTAGATCAAAGTGCGTAGAAATTTTAAACAAGAGAATTTCCCCAGAGCTTCTTCAGCTGGGTAGGAATTGCCAGAACAGAGCGAAAAGAACTTACTGCAAATGGTTTAAATTGTTCTAGAACTACTTTTAACGCGCAGTTCTGAATTTATTTTTTTTTCCTTTCCCTTCAACTGGTAAAAACAACTACAAACATGATGGTTTATTGATGTATGTATTAGTATTAGTTGTTGCAATACCCCACAACAACTTACCAAACTTAACGTAACCAGGATGTAAACTATTTCCTTGCCTTGCAGTGAGAGAACTAATAGCACTACACCGTAATTTTTAGCAGTGTTTGTAGCTGACTTACTATAAACATTTGCTATGTGTCTTAAGAAAAAATATATTCAGTGAATGAAACTCTTACAGAGAAAGGAATAAAACGAGGCATGGCCAATTTTCAGATAACAGAAAGGGCTGTGCCAGACCAGTAGGGGGAAAACAATAATACCATTATCTGCTGAGAATCTCACTCCCAATCTAATTCCTTTGGGTCTAAGAACTGTCATAACAGCATGTGAAAGAAAAATTTCTTCTCATTATGTATGTGTCAAATCACATGAAAACTTCAATATCTTGAATCTCATCCAGAAATGAGTAAGAAGCTTGTAAAGACTTTCAGTCAGTTTCTGCTGGTAATGTCAGGCAAAGAAGACACTGTTGGCAGTGGTTTCCAGAAGCAGAGTGTGCTGTGCATGGCCATACTTCCATATGGTGGTCAGAAAGTAACGGTCTGCTCCAGAATTGGAAAAAAACAACTGGCCAAAAAACCCACAAAAAACCACACCAAACGTTTTGGGGTTGCTAGATGAAAACTATAAAAAGTTTTCCCAGAGAGCCACTTGGAAGTGTAGGGGCAATTGAAGCTCTAGGAAATGTGCCCAAACTGTGAATTTTATCAACAAAAAGAAACAAATTCATCTATGGGGAAAGAGTGTTCTGTGAAGGTGCTGTCATCTCCCCTTCAGTCTGTCTTCCCACAGCCCTCATCAATGTAAGAACACAGACTGACCTTGTTACTCCATTCAAAGGGAAGTGATAGGTGTAATGATGATAGGTAAGGACTGGCAACCCTCAAACAACTCTTTTGGGTTTTTCCCCATTTACATGTACATATGGAAGAGGCTTGGTAAACCTGGATAACTTTTCACTGTGGCTAGTGAGAAATTAGTATCGCTGTGATTCTGTCACCTGATTGGCATTTGCCCCTTCAACTAAGCCTAATCTTCACTATCTCTTGTGGAGAGTTGGGTTGATGACCAACTTTTTGGTTGATGACCATTTTTTTGTCCATACATGACTTTTGAGGGATCTGAAAGGCACTTGGTGTATGCAAGTTTCCTTTGTCTTTCATGCCTCAAAATTGGGAAAGCGTTGTGTATGTCCTTTACAAAAAGCAGAAATTAAAGGGTTTGGAGACCTTAGGATGATTTCAATTTGATACCTTCTCAGTGCCTCTTCTGAAAGTAGCCAGTGTCTCTGTAAATCTTGAGCTACAGCCAATGACCCCTTTGTTGTGAAGCTTCTTGGTGGTATGGTTAAGATGCAGCCTGGTTCTTTTGCTTCCTGAGAGGTCTTGGGTCAAGTCACAAACAAGTCTGTATTTTAGGGATTGAAATGGAAATGAGAGAGAAGGTGTAACTGGTCTCTTCAGAACTGATAGGCCCCAAGCAGAAATAGGCAGCCAATTTGAACACTGGTAAATTTACCAGTTCACGTCCTTTTGGTTGGTCAGGAACATACTTCATGTTTATATCTGATTTGGGGATAATATGCTGTGGAGGACCGTAAGCCTTAGTGTTCTTCAGAATGTCCTAGGTGGCTGTAGTTCTTAAATTCTCTTTGAAGTAGAAATTCTTTCATGTTTTGTTGCATCCTAATTTAGCATTATAAAGAGAACTTGAAGTTACTGGAAGGTGTTTTACTCCTGTGCATTTAAGTATACAGGAGTTGAAAAAGATACTTAAAGCTCTATTTGCTGTGCTCTCTTGCTGTTATCAGAAACAGAAATTTGATGTGGGAATATAACCAAGAATGAGGTGAATGCAAGGAATTAACTGTTGTGGTCAATAATGACAGATTCGTGCACATAAGGTCCTCTAAGTGTGGCAAGTTTTGCTTCAGAATGTTTCCTTCTATGCCTGCTGCTAGAGACATTAAATCGGGCTGTATTTACAGTGAATTTAATGGTTTTTCTTGTTTAAATAAAGTGATGTGTGAAGTTAATCGTAAAACACTTCTGAGAACCCTCCATTAAAACTTAACAGTGATATACATAGGTAACTTCTTATGTGTGTTAATTATTATTAAATAATATATATTACATTAAATATAATAATATTACTCTTATTAGTAAATGAGTCAACTGCACGGTCCTGAGAAAGACACTAACATGCTTTATTGGTTTGCTGTTCATTGCATTGATTATTGGGGGCTTTTCTGAATACACTCCTCTCATTTCTGCTGCCTGCCTATTTGTCATAGCAGTGGTTAAATGACATTTTGCTAGCTCAGCATTCTTGTCCACACAGTTGCAATAACTGAAGGTGATTTCCTTTTGCAAAGTGGAACATAATTCTCTAGAGAAGAGAATGTACTGCTAGTAGTGATGGTCTGCAGTATTTTAATAGTGAGCTTGTCTTCACTTGGAATTATTTTTGGTTTAAAATAATGAATTAAGTATTTTTAATAACAAAATTTACATATATTTTTCTAAACTTTACATTTTATTGATGATTAAGCAAAAACTGCAGACTGAAATCAGATGGGTTTTGAATTCATTTGTATCTTGTAGCATGTGTTTTGATTGTAGCACTAAAGATTTTGCAATAAGTAAATGATTTTGAAGAAATGTTTGTTTCAATTCCTTTTCATGTCTTGAAAAGATTGACAGGGGAGAAAACTTGAGAAAAAAATCACTAAGTGATACAGATATAAGATATTTAATTGACTTTTCTTTCCCCATTTAAATGCAGGGAAGTTCTGATTGAAGAAAAACAAAACTCTGTCCCAAGATGAGTTTCTAGTCACGTTGCCTTTACTGTTAGTGTCCAGACTGTATAGGGTAAATCATAGGATGATATTTCTGTCCTCTAATAGTATTGAAATTGATTCACGGGATGTAAAGTTGAAATTGATGTTGTCTTTGAATGTCCTAGATTTATTTAAATAGAGGATCTTTAGTTCATGTTTATGTAAATGAATAATATAAAAGATTTTTCAGCATTTTTTTTTAAGATGTGCATTTCCACTGATTAATTACTATCCACAGAAACCCTACCCTCAGCAAGTTCTGCAATTCCTGAGCTGATAACTTCCTGACATGGAGAACTTGGTACTGCATGAGATCTTTGGTCTATGGAAATTACTTGGGAAAAAGCAAAAGAGAATAAAAATGGAGAGGGGAAAAAAGTACCTGTCAGCTGTCACTTGTTTGGCTGTTTTCTTCTAAACCTCCCAACATGTTTTCCTGAGGAACTAAACAGTGTGATTTTTATAATTCCTCAGAAGTCTGATATAGCTGTCCTGTAAAAGGGGCCAGACCCAGCTGTGGGGTGTTAAAGGGCTTTGAGCAGCTGGCTGCGACTGCGACCTCTTGTGGGTCCCAAAGGTTCTCTGGGTTTGTGGGGATCTCTCAAAAGCAAAGTCAAATTTCAGGCAGGAGGCTCTCTTACAAGCCCTCTGCTCCTGTTTGAGCAACGTGTGAGCAGACAACGTCAACTGTTATTTTATTAATTACCTGAATTTCATTAAGTGTAGTGTTTTGGTTTGGTTTGTTTATTTTTCCACAGAAAGCAGTAAATATTGAATATCACGTTAAAAAATAGTAAATGTAATTATTTCAGTGAACCATTTAGAGGTCATTTGTAATGATGTTACTTGTGTTTCTTTGTTCAGGGCTTTGTTCCTCTTTTGAAGTAGCAGTGATACATAGTACATCAGGTCAGTCATAGAACTAATCAGCTGTGAACCAAGGCATAAATTTCTCAAGCAGGAAAATCATACTGAAGGACTGGTCCTGTTTGGTCTGAATGAAAAAAATAATAAATGTTTTAGTGAAGTTTGATTTAAAAACTTCATAGCCTCCTTGCTTCCCTGATGTTGTTTTTCCCCCAAAGATTTTAATAAAATTTTAGTAGACATTTCAAAATAAAATGACTGTTCAGATGGAAGCCTTAGAGATACAGTATATGTTATAACACATAGTATATAATATATTATTTGAAATTATGGAGTGATTCCAATGTGTCTGGCTCAGAACAACAGAACAGTTATCTCTCCCACCTTTATTTTCTTTGGGACTTGAATTCAGGTTTGTGAGATTTACATGACATTGATCCTTTCCTTGGGCAATGCACAATTTCATAATTCAAGTGCGACAGCTGCTGTAACCATCATGCCAGCTGTCCCTGCAGATGCTCAAAAATCCACAGCTTCTCAAAGATGTGTATGTGTCCCTGGGGTAAACCAGTTTTCCAGGAGATAATGTATGATGTATCTTAAAAGGGTCACTCTGCTGGCAGTTCTGAGTGTGTAGTGTATGTAGGGCTGCTTTTCTTGACTGAAAGCAATTCTCTGTTTCACCCTATATTGCCCATAGCAAAAAAACGCACCCCAAAACAGAATTAGCTCACAAACACCCAACAAAACAAAAAACCCAAACAAAACCCCCCTCCTGTCCATCTGTTGTTGTTATTAACTGAAGGAATGAAGGTCTTTAAAAATAAATAAATAAATAAATAATGTGGTAAAAATTGGCAGGCAGGGCACAAACTTCTGTGCAAAGCAGATGCTTACAGATTTGGTTTCCCTGTTCCCCAGCCTGCTGGGGAATTACTTCATGTAGAAGAGATCCTGGGTGTCTCTCTGGGTGTCTGCCTGACAAAAGCTCACCCCTGCCCGGACGTTTAATGGGGCATCTGCTAAGCTCCACTGTGCTCCAGTTGGTGAAGTGTCCGGTTCAGCCTTGGGAATTCAGACCATCGCTGTGGGCTGGTTTTGGTGCTCAACTGTGATCCCCATGGAGCCCCATGACTACTGGGCTGTGTGAAGACACTGCCATCTGACTGTGTCTCCAACACTGGGTGGGAATAAGGTGGGGTCTTGCTCAATTTGAGGGTCTCTGTTTCCATCCTTGCATTGAGGGCTTGGTGCAGTTGCTGTGCTGCTGAGGGCTGCGGTGCTGGCATCCTCTGAGGCAGAGTTGTCACATCGTTGGTTATTGGTGTTTCTTGAATGATTCATGGTTTCTTAAAGAAGGCAAAAGACTTTCCAGTACATTGAAGAGTACCTTCCATCCAAACTAAGTCTAAGGACTTAATGGCCCTGTATTAATTTTGTATGTATTCAACAAATCATCTCCTTGCCTTACATCAACAATATAAAAAAACTAAGGAAGTCTTTAAAGCATTTGTTCTGTCATGGAATAATAATTTGATCAGTAACAGGCACAATAACTGAAAAAGCAAGGAATGTTCTATAGCTGAATCCATATCCTGCGTATTTTACTGCTGCTCTGTCATGAAAAAGATGGTGTCAGTTATAGGAATCTGTTAATAACAAGCACCTCTGGAGACTGACATTCCTCAGAACAAAGGCTTGGAACAATTCATAGCTAGAGTGATCCCCTTCTCTCCCCTACCCCTGCTTACTCTGAGATTGAAAAGAAGTAAATATAGAATGCTTCGAAATTGGTCCTATCTAAAGCGAAGAGAATCAACGTGCTTGTGAGGCTTAGCCTAAATTGGAGTGACATCCCTTTCTGTCACTTAAGTTTCCTGCCTCCTACTACTTCTCCTAGTAATTTGGTCTTGCTGTTGTATCGGTATATCCTCTTACCTTCTGAGATCCTGGGAACAGTCATAAATCCTTCTACTCAACTGGCTACCTTCCTTGTGGTGAGCGTGGGAAGTGGGGAGGTGATTTTATAGTCTGGGTAAGCCTGTGTCTGGAAAACAAAACTGGAGAGAAAAGAGAATTTATTTTTGATCAGCCCCAAAATTATAAAAACGATTCATTTGGAAATGTAATTAGAAAATTAATTGCTTTTATGTTTTTCAAAGTTCCATGCCTAGTCCCAACCATCTGTGCTTTACAAATGTAGAATTTTCATTTGGGCATTTTTGTAGTTGAAGAAATTGTTCATCTGGGGGATAGTTAAAGGCATTGGTTATAAAAATCTACTTCTCTTTCAAATTCAAATGAATATGTGTGATTCATATCTTCAGGAAAACATGTTTTCAATTTTTTTCCCCCTTGAGTGAAACCATTCATATTTCCAAAAAGTAGTAATTTTGCAGGAAAGGAAAGATAACACGTGGCAAAACTCAGAGTTTAATAAGACTTAAAAATATATATTTTATAATCTGTTCATTATTTAGAATGAGGGTAAAACCTGCCAGCCCCAGAGCATGGTCTTTAATAAGTAGGCCTTTGATGTTCTTTTATACTTTATTAGTAAGTTATAGCTGTCAGGTGAATTTTTGATCATTATTTCAGGAGTAGACATTTATTCTAAATTTAGAAACAATTTCTTAAGATTAAAAAGAAAAAAAATCTAGCTGATGAACAAAGGTTAAATTAAGAATAATAAGTCACATCCTCTGAATGCTTTCATCTCGAGACCAAGACAGATTAAAGTACTATTTTGAAAGATCATTGTGCCATAAGATAATAATTTTATTAATCAGACTTTGTACTTGTGTCAGTTCTGCAGTTGGTGGTGAAAGCAAAGTAAAACGAAGGTATGAAAAAAATATTTCCAAAAGAGAATACGATGTAAAGCAAATGTTGCCTAAACCTGTAAATAGCTTGGGGCAAGAATGCTAAGATCCAAATCTAAATCCCTGAAAGCCATGCTGTTTAGCATTTCATTTTGGTGCATTACAGACTAAGGATCATGCCATAATGTTTGCTTAGACTAGTGGACCCGAGTTTTCCTTAAGAATTTATCAAAGGTGTACCTTAAAAATATATTGCGGATTATATAGTTCTTCCTGTAATGGAAATAATCAGTGTTTCATTGTAAATGGTTGTGAAATAAGCAGCTTTTGAGAGTGAACACCTCAATTTTGCTTCAGTTGATGCTAGCCTGCAATGATATGCCTGCACTGTTTGCTCTGACCTGTGCTCGTGAGCCGACCACCTTCTTGCTCCCTGTGCCCATGGCTTTGTACACACAGAGACGTGTGCTGCCAAGCTCAAGTGCAGGATCATTGTCTGTCAGGGGTGCTGGGCAGGAGGAGAAGAGGATTTGGAATCAGGCTAGAGCAGATGTTTGATCAGATGTGAGCTGGGGTCCTGGCATATGTCTGTCTGGCGTCATAGGTGTGTTAATGAGGGGTCGTTTTTTGCAAAATCAGATCTGCAAGCAGATTCTTGTCTCTACTTGAGTCATTAGGTAGCTTTGCAGGCAAGCTAAGGACTTTGAGTCCCTGCTTATTACCTGAGATCAGGCTATTCAGAAATAAATTAGATTTATAAAGCTTTATGCCACCATTGCATTTCTGTGTGTTCGCAGAATTCAGTAGTGTTGATGTAAAACATTTTGGTGTTTTTGAGGCGCCTCCAGAAGCCATTGAACGACCATCTCATATGCAGGTGCCAGCACTGCTAGTGGATGTCAGCCACAGGAGGGGTGCAAGGTGCGTCAAAAGTAAATTTTGCTGTATGAGGTGAAGTTTTGTACTCTCAAAGCTGGGCCTGGGGACCACTTCCAGGCCCCATGGGTACAGCCCGCAGCACAGCTGCCCAGTTCCCCCGCTGCTACGAGTGGGTTATCTCCCATCTCCTCTATGGAATCAAACCTACTTTCTCTTCATTGAAATAAGAGATCTTAATCACTTATTACTGATGTTTATCAATTCCTGTTTGCTGGAAGAACAAATTGACTAGAGATATTGCCACTGAGAGTTAGATTTGTAGAGGGAAGCTTTATTACTGATGAGTGTGATATCTAGCTAATGGAGGAGCTTCTTGGTTGGGGTAAGGTGGGGGTTTTTATGGTTTGCTTTCATAAGATGGGATATTATTTCTGCACTAATCCATATCTCAGTAGTGTAGAGTTGCTGTTTGCTCAAATAATGGCTCATAAACCATAAAAAGTGTTTCTTAAATCTTCTCGTTTGCTTTGCTCTGGGTACCTGTTTTATGACTATAGCTAACCTTTAAATAGATATTTAAGGTGGTGAGCAAGAAGTCAGCTGTGGTATTATTGCCACAGGGATAGATAAAAAGCCCTTTGATTTCTCACTTGTATTCTGTGTGAGGGAAGAGAAGTGAAAAAACAACAGGGCTGGACCTGTTAAGAAAAATGTATGTTTGTCTGTGTTTGACCTTTATGCCGTGCGGTGGGCAATGAAAGTGATGTAATTGGGTTCCTTTAAAAATTCATAATATCACCACCTGCAGCAGTAACATGTCAACTTACGAAAACGATAAGCTTTCTTTTATAAGTAGTCTTTGTGTTCCCTCATTAAACAAAGAAAAGCGGTGCTTCGGGGAGCAGGGGCACATGGTCCATCTCAAAGAGGAGTTCCCTCTTTGAGGAATCCTGCACAGACTGAACGTGCACCTAAAATCAGTTTTTTGACAGGCTGGTAACCTAATTTCATGCTGCCTCTTTGTCGCATCCTTTGACTTGGATCCCCACACCAGAGGTCCGTGTGTTTGTTAAGCAGATGTCCTGTAACACTTCACTCCCCATTACCTGGGTAGCACAGGGGAAAGCATTGTCCTGAGACACTTCAGCTGGCTTCTTGCTGGCTTCAGGGAAAAGGCTACTGCTGATCTGCCGAGAATCCTGCCAACAAAGCTGTGTGATGATTTCAGCTTTTAGTTATACGAAGGTGGTAGTTTGCAGAGGTTCAGTTCCATCTCTGCTCTCCCTGGCTTTCATGAGGAGTTACCTCTGTATTTGCTGTGACTTCACAGCTGCCTTAGTATTATTTATTTGCAAAGTTTTCGTTGGAATTTAGGATGTTGGGTGGCATCTCTGCCACAAAGCATCCTTTTCCAGAATAATTTTCCCCTCAGTTCACCTACCAATTTGGTGTTTATCCTCCCCAAAGTATTATCTGGAAATTTTCTGGGTAAGTATAGATGTGAATAAACTGGTTTGGTATCGGTATTTTCCCTAGCTTACCAAAAACTAATGGCACAGACCTCTTTCCCCAGTGGGATGCTTACAAAGTTCTCAAAAATCAGCATATCCAGTGCATCTTAGCCATCACTTCTCTATATCAAGGAGGTTTAGAGCAAATTTTCTATGGCTTATAGCTGAAATAAATTCTGTGTGGAACACTGTAGCTGCAGGACTGGCATCATCAGAATTGAACAATGATTATGTTCTTTTAGAAACTTGGGGTCAACAGAAGCAGCTGTTTTCTTTCCAGATGTGGTGGCTTGAAAATACCCAACAAGAAGTAAAAAGCTTAGACCAGGGTAGGTGAGTCTCTTCTAGGGAGCACAGTTTGTTTGTGACATATTTTCTTTCTCTCTATCCCATGTGAAAAATGTTCCCCTTAAGCACTTGAACAAAATATCAATACTACTTATCTTTTTTTTGGGGGGGGGAATCTTAAAAACAGAGTGAGGGGTTACTGATTTCTCATCTTTGAAGATTAGTAGGTATGACATAAGGCGACCTGGAGGGTAAAAAATCAGGCATTGCTGGTACTGTTCAGCTCAACAAACTCAAATTTCTTATGGCTTTGCATCAGTGCACAGTAGGCTTTATCTGATAGATTCAGAGAGTTGTGATGAAACTCACTTAGGAAAACAATTGGGGTGATAATTTGGGATAAGCAGATGTAAGTTTAGGTGCTAATTTGAAGGCAGGAAGTCCTTTCACGCAGGCCTTCAACCCATCTTTCCCAGCATTTGGTTTCTTCTTGCAGCTTTATTTGCAGGACAAGCTTCTGCTACTGTGCAGAAGGGTTTTCACCTCCCCAGGGGTGTTTTGGAGGGCCTGTGCCTCAGTGTGCTGTATCTCCTTCCCATGGATGGTGTCCAGTGAGCCCATGGTCTGGCAATAACAGAAAAGCCTTTTTGAGAAGCCAAGGTGTTGGGTGGCATAACTTTCCAGGGGAAATGGAAGCTGCTCTCTTCTTTGTTCTCCTGTAAACATCGTGCTGACTTCTGCCCCTATCTTTTTCATTCTTTAACGTATTTTTGCCAGTTCCTATGCTTTCCATAAATGCAACTTCTTTCTTCCCTGCATGGGCAGCTCCCCTCAGTTCCCGAACAGAAGTGCCACCTTCTTCCTTAGTGGCAGTTGGCCTCTGGACACGGACATGTTTTCCCATTCCCTCTTTACTGTCCCCATTTTTTTTTTCTTTGCTCTGCTGATGATACAAATTAAGAAAGTGCCACTGGGGACCAGCCAGTCACAAGCTCCTTTCTGCTTGAAAAAGCCCTTTTGTGGTGACAGGCCCTCTATTTTTTTAATTTGAGTCTGATGCTGTGACTTTCCGTGATGGAAGGAAAGGACTTGAAGTCCTTTGCGTGGTCCTGACCAAGAACTTTTGGCAAGTACAAACCAAAGGCAAAGGGGTATGAACTGCTGAATGCCATTACACAAGGTGGTGGCAGCCCCCCAGAAATGCTCTGAATAACGATTCCTGTCACAGGAAAGCTAATGAAAAAAATTAACTGCACAACCTCCTGCTTCAGCCTCCCATTTCCTCCCTGCGGTGAGGCCATGAAAGTGGTGGTGTCACCATGTGGCTTCTCAGGCTGCTGGGCAAGTGATTTCCCAGTGCTGCTTGGCAATCGGTTACCCATATTTGTGTCAGGTTTGTCACACACCATGCACTTTACCATTCAGGAGACACACCAGACTGTGTAGCTAGGTTTCAGGGGGTGAGTGGAGTGAAAGGGATAGGAGGGAACTATTTGTCATATGATGGTTTTGCTTATATTTAAGCAAAGTTAGAGCACAACACAGAATGCAATTAATTTGATGCAGCTGAGGCTGTAACGTTAATAATAGTCTGTGCTGCTTACGGATTCATGAATACCATCCCAGCAGTGTTTGACATCTTTTTTGCATTCCTTAAAGATCTCTGTTGGGCTCTTGACTCTGGTTTTGACTTCATCTCTGACTTGTTTCTTTCATTTCTGCTGGTGTCTTGTTACCTTGAAAATTCTTGTGATCCCCAGTAGCACCTCCCAGTCAAACTGGCAAACAAAACACTTGAAGCATACCTAGTAATCACACCACCAAAGCCAAACAGACTAGGAGACAATCATTGTCAAACCAGAGCAGACTCTGGCAACAACTGCCCAGGTGACAGAAAGAGTTGAGATGTTAACCCAGCAGTGGAGAAGCCCTTTCTTCAGCTGTGTTGGTGCTATTTTGATTCATCCTTGGATTTTTGGTTTTTGATGCATGTTTACAGGAAAGCATTTTACTAAATCTGTAGAAATATAGCATATTCTCATTTACTTAGAGTCTTTTAAAAACTTGTTTTCTATCTAGAGGACACCTTTTTTGGCTTTAATCACAAATTTGTTGGATTAACTTGAGCTGCAGATTTTTTCCATGTGATTCTGGAGGTCTTCATTACCACTTGCCTTCATTCATTCCATCAAGGATGTGGCATGATTAAAAGATGCAAGGGAGCTATGTGATTGTTAGCTGGTTAGGTATCATCTTGCAGGACAATAATATTACATTACAAGACTCCTGTTTTCTTACGAGAACTGATTATTTCGTGCTGATAGGTGTATGTTGTTCTTTTTTTCCTTTTTTCTTTACAGTTCTCCTAGATTTTCTTTGTGTCGTGTCTAAGCTCAAAGGGTTTATCAGATCAGAAAACTTAAGTTTCAACAAAACTTGGAAGTGTCTCCTGGAACATGTATTTTTAGTAGTTTTTTTGTCCTTTTTTCCTCTGAAGATTTTTGTTTGATTCGTTGTTTTGTGAGGAGGGCCTTAGATTGAGCTAATGACTACCAGAAAATCAGTTATCAATCTTGAAATGTTTATTCGGGGAACTGCTGAATTCGAACAGAATCCACCAGACTCAATGTCTGGTGGACTTCTCATTCAGTGACTTTGTGACATGATTCTTCATGGCTGGGCTCATCTCTTCACTTGAATATACGTCCCTTGTGTTGTGCAGTTTTGTGTTCAGTGTAGTATCAAGCCACTCCCAGGATTCTGGTCCTATCATGGGGGATACTGTCAAAGAAAGGATGGGATGTGAAGCATCTGAACTGCAACTCCTGGTCTGTGTCCATGCTGTGTTGGGTACTCTTCAGTATTGAATTAAATTGAAGGAAACCACTTTGTTTGGAAAAGGAAACAAAGACTGATGAATCCAAGACAAGGAGTTTCTCTGTGTGGTCAATGGAGGAAGGCAGAATGGTCTTGATTCAGAGCAGACAACGTTAAGGCCAGTGGTGCAGTGGTTCCCTTTTATGAATCTATGGGGAAGACACTAAATAACTGAAGTTACTCCTGCTAAATAAAACTATTTGTAAATATCATCTAAATATCACAAAATTAAAAATTGTGTTATTGGGGAAAAATACTCATGTGCAGTCTTGTTTTCAAATATTAATATTAAACTTTATTGGATAGCCTTTCTGATTTTTTCGGTCAGCTCTGATTTTTCGTATTATACTCTCTCTTTCCCCAAAAGATGGGCTATATCTAAGTATCAGTACCAAAGGTGGTATTCTGCGGAGTACAACTGTCTAATAGTTGGTTCTGATGTCACAGCTTAGTATTTTAACATTATTTCTGTATTTATTTTTAAGTGCAGAGACCATGTTACTATAAATGAACCTCTAGTGTTTTTTCTAACTAATACTTTCAGGGTTTCTACTTAAATGTGGTGATGGTTGGAAGCTTTATCTCTGTAAGAAAAACTGTAATTTGTACAAAAGGGTTTTTTGCTTTTGGGAGTAAATCTCACCAATGATACAGAATCACAGAATCTTCTAGGTTGGAAGGGACCTTAAAGATCATCTTGTCCAACCGTCAACCTGACAAAAATAGACACCACACCACAAAAAAATGAGGATCACCCTCACTAAACCATACCTCCCAGCACTACATCAATCCATCTTCTGAACACCTCCAGGGATGGTGCCTCAACCACCT
>BJBW01004882.1:0-30922 GCA_004320125.1 Scolopax mira
CCTGCCCCTAGTAAAGCCATGTTGGCTGTCCTGAATCACCCCTTTATATATACTTATATATATATAAAATGAACTTATATATTAAATATATATACTTATAAATATTTCTTAGAGATATATGTATTTTATATATAGATATATATATATGGCTAGAGCTTGGCAAATAACTTTTGAAGACTGATGGATCTGCATGTCACCTCTCTCTTCCCAACATCCATCTGTAGTCTGAGGGTGAAGGCCCAGCAGAGCAGACACAGCTCTCGCTGCCCTGGGGTCACTCGGTGCCACAGTAGCCAAGGGCAGGGCGTGCCACTCTGTGCTTAAAACCTGCAGCAACGGGGAAAATGTCAAGGTTTTTTTACTTCTATAGGAAAACGTTGATTGACTGAAACTGAATCTTGTCCATGAACAAAATCACTTCTGAAGAACTGCGTGATAGAGCCCTGCTGGGGAAAATCCTGAGCATCTCAAGAGAGCCCACCCCAAGACTTTCAAATGAAAGTTATTTTAGCTTTACACTTCAAAAACATTTAAAATATTCAGCTTATACAGAATCATAGAATCAAAGAATCATTTAGATTCAAAAGATCATCGGGTCCAACCATCATCCCAACACTGACAAGCCCACCACTGACCCATGGCCCTCAGCACCACGTCTGCCTGGCTTTTAAACAGAATCATAGAATGGCTTGGGTTGGAAAGGACCTTAGGGATCATCTAGTTCCAACCCAATAGAGCATGTTGCCTGGCCATCCAGCCTGGCCTTGAACACCTCCAGGGTTGGTGACTCCCCCACTGCTCTGGGCAGCCTCTTCCAAGGCTTCACAACCCTTTCTGTGAAGAAATGTTCCCTTATATCCAATCTAAACCTTCCCTGGAGCAGCCTGAGCTCATTTCTTCTCATCCTATCATCTACCTATCTATCTATATATACACATATATGTAAATACATGTAGAAGTATTAAAAAGCAAATAAGCCTTCACTCCTCCCCTTCTTGCCCACCGTTGCTCTCCCCAAGAGACCGAGCTGCCATTCTCACAAACAGGGCAACAGAACAGGTAGTTTAAAAAAATCAGTGTTTTGGGTGCAAGCAAACTGTTAAAATTATTTTCTAGAACTTGTTCAAGGCATGATTATTCTTGCTTTGCAAGACAAAAAAAATAAATCTTTTTTAGGGGGAGTTGGCAGGCTTTAAGATAAATTAGCTTTGGTTAATCACAAACTGAAAATATCTCCAACTTTGTACGTAGTGATGAACAACAAATAGCTAAGTAGAAGACAAGCACGTTTCCTGCAAAAATCTTTACAGGTTCTTTAGGGGAGGTTCATTATAATTTTTCATGGTTTTACTTCCCCAGCTCTCTTCTTTGACACCATTTAGGGAGAAGGGAAGCACACGCAGTCTGCACACTACCTAAAGCTTCTCCTCCTTACATATGTACACGTGTGCATGCACAGACACACATGGCTGTGGGTTCTTCACAAGGTGCGCTCGGCCAAGCTCCCACCACCATCCCACGTCCCAGCCACAGCAAGTGTCACACCACAGAAACATGCACCGTTTACAAGAACGGCTGGTTTGCACCTCTCCACCTCCAGGTGAAGTCTTCAAAAGATACCATTAATTTTAGGAAAAAAAAAAAAAAAAAAAGGAAGAAAGAAAACTTGCAATGTGTGATTCTAACCCTGCTCCCGCTGGGCTGCCCGCAGGAGGGCAGTGGCTGGGGATCAGGCAGCTGTTAACCCAATCTGGTAGGAAACAAGGGGCTCTTCCACCAGCACGCGTTGATGATCTCCCTCTCCCCAAAGGCCCAAAGGTGCCGTGACAGCCCTGCCCGTAGCCCCAGTTGGACCAATGTCCACCCCACCACCATCGCTGGGACGAACCGGGAGCTCACCCCAGTGCCCTGTGCCCGGTGTCGTCCCCAATTGCCCCCCAGTGCCAGGCAAGCCCCCAGTCACCATGGCTCCCATTCCACCACGGGCCACAGAGCAGGTGCCATCACCCAAGGGCTGCCCACCGATCTCCCCTGTGCCACCGGAGCGCGGGCACCAGTCATTACCATCACACACTCAATTGTTCTCAGCGGTGCTCCAGCAAATAAAGCCATTAATTACGGTCTCTCCCTCGGCTGCCATCGGCCGGGCGGCAATCACTGTGCAACCCCTCATTGCCTGCTCTCGGGGAGCGGAGACAGAGGCCATAAAGATGATGCGCAGCCCCGCGCCGAGCCCCGGCACAGGCTGTGCCCAGGAGCGGCCGCTGCGACACACACCACCCCCTATTTATTTGGCCTGCCGCAGCCGTGGGGGAAGGCATTCCACCAGGCGATTACTTTTATCTTATAACGTCAATTTACTTATACTGATTGGCTTCCTGCCGCCAAATATCAATTAAATTGCAAATGCCTGCTGAAGCTTATTTTCTGTATCTTTCTCTTTCCCCCCCTTTCCTCCTTCTTTCTCCCCTTCTTTTTCTTAAAGAGAGAGAGAGAGAGAGAGAGAGAAAGAACCCTATGTTCGAACATAATTTAATTTATTTCCCTTTCCATATCTCAAAGGAAAATCTATATCTCCCCCTGGAAGGCCATTTGCCCTCTGTTATTGGGAGCTGAGGTATCACAGCACTGGGCAATTTGTTTCAACCGACTATCGGCAGCCCATCAGGACTCCTCGGGACCTCTGCCATCTCCGTGCAATTGTACCTAGCATTGCCATTTGTGATTTGTTTTTAATAGCCAACAGCGACCACCCGGTAGCCGTGGTTTTGGCTCTCACACATCATGGCCACCCTACTCCCTCCCGCCACTGGGGACCCTCGTCAGGGTGGGTGCTGCTCCCCAACACCCCAACGGGGTGGCCAGAGCTGCTGCAGGTTATAAAGATGCTCCCATGACAAAGGGCCACATGAGAGGGCTGTGACACACGGCGAGCAGGCCCAGGGATGGGGATGGGGATGGGGACAGGGAAGAGGTCTGTTCACTGCCCCTTCCCCACCACAGCAGCCCTGGGGTCTCCTGTCAACTGGAGAAAGGTCCAAGCAAGACATGGCACCTGATGGTGCTTATGTGCCAACATGATGTGTGAGACACCTTTCCCTCACTGCTGTGACCTTCCAGAAGTGGCACAAGACCCCAAAACACCTCACTCCACAAGCAAACTCTCACCCCACCACCATGTCCTACCACACCTCTGCCCAAGCCCCCAGTGAGGAGACAGCATTGGGGTCAGAGGGCTGTCAGAGGAGCATCACTGACGAAAACGAATGTCCCTGGCATCCCGAGGCCGACAGCCATGGTGGGATCTGGAGGGTGCCCAGGGAGATAAAGCAGAACAGAAGAGTGACCAGAGGAACACTAAGCAGTGTTGACAAGGCAAGGTCTCTGAGGTACCGAAGAGCACTCAGCTCACAAGCACAATGAAGGACCAAACCCCACCTGGCCCACACCGCCCACGCCACCTTCAGCTCCCTGCCAGGGAAAAGCAGGGGAGAGCAAAAGCCCATCAAAATGATCCAAGAAAATCAATTACAACCCCTGTAGGCACAGAGGGAGCCCTTACTCAGGTTTCCCCATCACTTCAAGCTGAGCACACATGCTCAGCCTGTGAGTGGTTGGGGAGGATGGAGCTGAGAGGAACAATACAAGAGCAAACACATACCCACACACACATATTCCTCCAGCTGAGGATCAAAGAGAACAGATCCCATCAGCCCAAAAGCAGACTTGTCAAGCCACTGTGTGACTAGATCTTGGCCAGGACACCTTTCCTGTGAGCAGACAGCAGACATCCCACCGTGGCTGCCCCTAACAGGGTTCTCTGAGGGAAGGATAGGTTCCCTGGAACACACTGGGATGGGCTGGTGCCACCCCATGCTCTTCAGGGGTGGCCCAGAACGGGGGGTCCACAAACATGACTTCTTTGGCTCTTCCACAGCGCTAGTTTTGGACAGAAACCCTATGGGCTTAGCTAAGGCTGGTTAAAAATCTGGGCCTGTATATTTGAATGAAACATTCAGAAAACAAGAGAACATGCTATACGGAACGCACCCATCTACTTACATCTATCTAGAGCTGTCTGTCCACATATATACACATGTATACTATGTGTCTACACCTCCATAGTAACCATCTATATCCCATCTGCCCATCCTATGTAGAGATGCTCATAAAAGAAATATCAAGGGTAATAAGAAAGACCTCTGGACCCTTTGCAATGGTGATTATTGACTGGTTCGTTCAGAGCCTGATGGAGATAGTGCGATTGCCTGGGATGTACCTCACAGGTTTCTAAACAGAAGGCTCTAGAATCAATTTTGTGGTAACTGGTTAGATGTGACCGGCTTACAAACTCAGCGTGGGCATCAGGAAGCAAATTCAAGCAGCACTGCTACTTTTTTTTAAATATCAGAGGTAAGGAAAGCCTCCCAGCTGGGAGAGCCACAGGACAGAACAGAGGTTAACGATTTTGGCTGGTTTTCATCTCCAAGGTGACAAACAGATGCACAGCAGGTGTGGTGCCATGGCTGGTGGTGCAAAGCAATGCTGAAGCTCACAGCTTGCATGGGAAGACCTGTGTCTCTCCCGAAGCAAGGATGGCACTGTGAGATTCAGTGGAGCAAGATCCATTTGGCCAGTGACCTCCCACAACTGCCCAAGGGACCCACTTTGCATGGTGGCGATGGGCAGCCCCCACCCCTGCTTGCTGCCCTGAGGATCTGCCCCAGCTTTGCCTGTCCACCACTGCCACCACACCAGGTCCTCCCACTATATCTAGAGCTCAGGGAAGTGCTGGTCTGCAGGAGAGGGCCCGAGGGAGGGAGAGAAAACAAGAGCATCCCAGGAAGTATGGCGAGAAGTTGTTGGTGGTCACTGTCTCTCACCATAGTGGTGGTCCAAGGAACCACATGCGTATCCCAATGACAAGTTTTCCACTCACAGACTGTAGATTTAGACTAGATATAATACTTTTTTTACACAGGGGGTGGTGAGACACTGGCCCAGGTTGCCCAAAGAGGTTGTGGGTGCCCCATCCCTGGAAACATTTTAGGTCAGGTTGGACAGGGGTCTGAGCAACCTGCTCTAGTTGAAGATGTAGTTGCTCATGGCAGGAGCTTAGACTACATGGCCTTAAAGATCATTCCCAACCAAACGACTCTGTGATTTTGTGACAAGTGGCACCTCATACTCAGGAGCTAAGTCACCAACTCAACAGCTCCATTTTCACCCACAGCATCCTAGGAGGGAGCAAGCTCAGGAGCTTCTCTTGGCTGCAAGCAGGCTCTGGAAGGGCAACCTGTCAAACGGGAACAAGACCAAGAGGCCCCAGAGTTTGATGCTGATTTCACACACCAGACACTAACTTCCCAGGGAACCATGGATGGATTTCTCAGCATTCCCACACTCTAACCTCCCTCTTTAAAGGAACCTGATCCACTAAGGTGTTGTAGTGGTCAAACCATCAGGCAGCAAATGCCTCTGCAACAAGGACCACATGGGTGAAACAGAGGAAGAATGGTTAAACTAAAGAGTTACTCAAAATCAAAACTCAACACCACACACTGAACTTCCCTAGATTCAGGCATGTCTATAATTACGTTCCTCCCACCCTGAACCTCCAGTGCCAGAGCTTGGCTGCTCTCCCCATTGCCAGCCAAGACAGTGAGGGATGTGGACCCTCCTCTGTCCCCCTGACTCAGACTGGGCAGAAGACAGGTTCTGCTGTGTCACAAAACCTGACTCTTCCAGAAATGCCACCTTCTCCATCCTCCCACCGGGAAGGAAATCTGGACAAGAACAAGGAGAGAACGAGGGAGCCAGTTCTTGGGGAAACAACTGGAAAACCAGGGAATCTGAAGGAGGAAAAACCCGCTACATGACCATTTCTTATTAGTCGACCTACAGAAAAAAAAAAAAAAGTCAGGCACTGTCAAGCATGAAATCTTATTGGGACAATAGAGATGGAATTGCCACTGCTGACAGTAATGTTTACAAGGGCATCATGTGTCGATGCCGCACAGCATGAAACCAGCAGCCCCGTCTAGCTCTGCGGGTTGTAACAAGAGACAAAATGTCCCATTTGGGACAGGTAGGAATTGTACCACCAAAAATAACCACTCAGGTGTAAAATCCATTACAGGCGGGCAGGAGGAAATACAGAGGAGCCCCTGTTGACACAGCGGGAGGCTTCTGAGCTCTCTTCAACCACAGAAACCAGTGAACATGGTCTCTGAGGCTGGGAGACGACTTGACAGCTGGTTTGGAAACTTCCCTTTGATCCCAGACAACAAGGGACTGAGCAGAGGGAGGAGGAACATGCCTGTCCCCACAGTCCTAGAGTCTGACCCCAAACCAGTGGGCGTCACTGAAGGATTTCCAGTTAACACAGCAGGAATCACACCAGCTTCAAGACCTTACATCAGGCCATCAAGAAATCAGTACCAGATCTGAAGTGTCTGAATTTCTTAAAAGCCCCCCCCCCCCAAAGTCATAGAATCATAGAATCATAGAATCATAGATTGGTTTGGGTTGGAAGGGACCTTAGAGATTGTCGAGTTCCAATCCCCTGCCCTGGGCAGGGACACCTCCCACCATACCAGGTTGCTCCAAACTCCATCCAGCCTGGCCTTGAACCCCTCCAGGGATGGCGCATCCATGACTTCCCACGGCAACCTGTTCCAATGTCTCACCACCCTCACAGCAAAGAACTTCTTTCTGGTATCTAATCTAAATCTCCCTTCTCCCAATTTAAAACTGTTATCCCTTGTTCCTGTCGCTGCACTTTCTGACAAAGAGTCCCTCCCCAGCTCTGCTGAAACTCTCTTCAGATATTGGAAGGCTGCTATAAGGTCTCCACAGAGTCTTCTCTTCTCCAGGCTGAACAATCCCAGCTCTCTCAGCCTGTCCTCATAGTGGAAGTGCTGCATCCCTCTGATCATCTTCGTGGCCCTCCACTGGACCCATTCCAACAGGCCCATGTCCTTCCTGTGTTGAGAACTACAAAGCTGGACACAGAGCTCCAGGTGGGGTCTCACAAGCACAGAGTAGAGGGGCAGAATGTCCTGATTTTGTGACCTGCTGGACACATTTCTCTTGATGCAGCCCAGGATGGGCTTGGCTCTCTGGACTGCCAGTGCACACTGCCAGCTCACGTTGAGCTTCTCTTCCACCAACACCCCCAAGTCCTTCTCCTCAGGGCTGCTTTCCAGCCATTCTCTTAACCTATATTTGTGTCTGGGATTGCCACGTCCCAGGTGCAGGACCCTGCACTTGGCTTGGTTAAACTTCATGCAATTTGCACGAGCCCACCTCTCCAGCCTGTCCAGGTCCCTCTGGATGGCATCCCTTCCCTCCAGCATGTCAACCACACCAAGTTTGGTGTCAACCTGTCTGACTCAAAGGAACTGTATTGAGGGCAGCCAGGCAGCTGCAGTTCACCGTGCCCTACACAACTGCTTGTTATGAGACTTTCCAAATGAAGAACAGCCTGACATGGAAATGGCCCAGAAACAGCAGCTACAGCAAATTATAATCCAAGGAAAGTGATGCCAGAAGTAATACCTTGACCAGAAAGCCGAACAATAACGGCTCAGAATTAAAAGGTGTTGAGACCAAAGCCTGTTTAGTCGATATAAGATGTTCTGGTGTTCTTCATTTGAAATGCTCAACCACCATGAAGCCTTTGATGTGCACCTTTGTGCACCAGCTGTCTCACAGCTTCTGCACCTCCCCTCTCTCATGACACGCCAAAACAGGACAAGAGGAGATGTATCCCAACCATCAGACGTGGTGTGGAGGAGACACAAGCTCCTGCAAGGCAAGAGCCCATGAGGCAAAACCCAGCATCCCACCAGTTACTGCTGCAACCAGGCGACACTGAGGTCTGCGCTATGATATGGCCACCACTCAACCAAAGCTGTTCTTCTAGATGTCTCCTCACTGCAAGTTTTCTTTTTAGATAGCATTCTTCATTTTTTTGACCAAAATCGATGTGACTTGTGCAAATCATCTGAAAGAAGCACTGTCCCTCTGTGAGACCTTTATTTCCCGCCAGAGAAGCATCCCTACAGCATTTGGCCTGCTCTGCTCATAACCATCCCTGTCTCCGTGCCTATTTGCAGGCATTTTCTCTGTCTCCGTGCCTGTTTGCAGGATTGTGGAGGACCACAGTGATAGGGCTGCAGAACATTTCTGAATAAACAAAGCACTGCCAAGGGCCACACATCCCTATGCAGCCTGTGACTGTAGACACTCAGGGAGCAGTAGATGCAGCCTTCAGCCCTTCCACTGCTTTGGCACCCGGTACACAGTTGCAGAGAAGTAATTTTCTGAAGATGAAGTGTCCATATGATGAGAAAGCCACCACATTTTGCTGAAGTTAATACCTGACACATTTCCAGTACCCTGACCCTGCTGTAGACATGACTTTTGCCATGCTCCAAATCAGCCAAATAATGCCCAGGAGATTTTAACTGGATTTCCCTCCAACACGGGGTCTGGGGAAGCACCTCAGCTAAAGGTCCTCAGCTAAACCTCCACCTGCAGCATGGAACTTCAGCAATGAAGGAAAATCAGTCCCATACTGGAGCCATAACCTTAATTACTGCAAATATACCTCAACCACAACTACCTCTCAGCACATTCTCAGAGGAGATAAAACATGGGAAAGCTCCACACTCAAGTTTTCTGGGCAACTGCCAGAAGAGAAGACATTGGTTGTTTTCAGAAGTTTGACTTCAGAAGTTCAGTTCAACTACTCTTCTCATCTCTGAAGTCACGGGCACCTTCGTGGTTGGTTGCTGCCCCAGAAGCAGGAACACACAAGGAAGGAGGCACTTCCACAAACACGCCAGTCCCCACAGATGAGGTTCATGAAGAAAACAGAAAGCAAAGGCTCTGGCTCTGAAACTGACTCCAAGGAAGAGTTTTTGCAAAGATGCTCCAGAATTATTGTGGAGTGTGTCAGCACGAGTTCTGGGATTGCCCTTGTCACGATAGGAGAGCTGGAGTGAGGAATCAAACCTTGGACCACACAGAGCAACTACAGAGACAGAGACTGGAAAAAAGCCTGGCTGAATGTGAAGTGGGGAAACAAGTTGAAATTTTTCTTCTTGTGGAAGTTCAGCAGGTCATCAGTGGAATACTTCATCTATCAGACAAATATATGTATTATTATTGGGGCAGGTAGGGATGTGTGTCTCTGGATTTTCCCAACTAGGTCTTCTTTTTCCATCTGCAATGTCTGCTTAAGAAAAAAAAATAATAAAAAAAAAAACCAACCAAGAGCTATTTGGCTATCCCTGCAGCACCTCTGGATGTCCTGCCAGATGATGATGCTGCTGCTGATGATGCTGATGCTGCTCCGCCTGGGCTGCTGGACACAGGGGAGCCCAGATGCGATGGGGACATGGAGGGTGCTGGTGGTGGCCCAGGTGACACGAGGCAGGCAGGGAACCCAGGCACCATGGGCAGATGGCACATCTATGCCCTGCACACACCGCCTGCACTGGGAACACCACACGCCGCAAAGAGCATGGTCCCCTGTTTCCATCTGTGGTTCCAGGGCAGAACGAGCCCTGCCCCACGGGATCGGGATCCAGGACAGCACACGGCAAGTAAAATGCTGTCATTGGCAAGTACCATGGCTCTCTCTAAGCCTTGTGTGTCCTGGTAACTCCACCACGACAAACTCGTGAAGGTCACATTCAGATGACACAGGCATCCTGCAGGTATGAGTCTGGTACCTCAGCACAGCCACCATGACCTGCTGCTCATGTAATTAGCTAAAAACCACACAAAGCCCCAAATGCTGTCACCAAGCCTGGTGAAGATCACCACACAGCCTGTGCTGTGATCCCTTCCAACATTTGTTAAGTAATGGGATGGATTTCTAAATCATGGGACTGTTCTTAACACAAATACTTAAAGGGAAGGTGTCAGGAGGACAGGGATGGTCTTTTCTCAGTGGTGTCCAGTGACAAGAGAAGAGGAAATGGGCACAAACTTGAGTATAAGAAGTTCCACTTAAACATGAGGAGGAACTTCTTTACTGTGAGAGTGGCAGAGCACTAGAAGAGGCTGCCCAGAGAGGTGGTGGAGTCTCCTTCTCTGGAGACATTCAAACCCACTTGGACAAGTTCCTGTGCAACCTGCTCTAGGTAGACCTGCTCCCTGCGGGGGAGTTGGACTAGATGATCTCCAGAGGTCCCTTCCACCCCCATATGATTCTATAATTCTGCAAACACCAGGAGAGGCCAAAATGGGTAAGGTTCAGTCAATAATGTGCAACCACCTCCAGCAATAAACAACCATTGGCATAAAGAGTACATACAAAAGCCATGGCAGGAAAAGCTGAATTGGGAGGAAACATCCAGCCTCAGGATTCCATGCCCCCATTTTCTGTGTCTCACTGATTTTGCCCTGTTTGCTTACCAGGAGCTTCCCCATCAGCAACAACAGCAATGGCAGCTTAGAATATTAACTTTGGCTCTTCCCAAAGCACCAACAGAAAAAGTGTTTTTTCCACTCTCATTCAGGATTTCAGGAGTTTGCCATTTCAGCCAAAAAAAAAGAATTCTGACTTAAAAGTCCCAGCAAGTACGAATCAAATCTCACACCAGCCACAGCAGAAGCAGGTTCCAGTCCTACGTGACGTGATGGTACCAGCAATGGGTTTTGTGCATCCATGGAGAAATCAGTCAACCTGCCTCTGCCCAGGAGAAGCTGGGTCATTGTTTCCCCAGGAAGAAGAGCGGAGATGGGAGGTGGGATGGGCACAAATCGAGAGTGCAGATGAGCATGAGGCAATGGAGAAGCCGTTACCATTTCCAGGCCTGACACAGAAATGCGTGATGCTCCAGGAGCTCCTGCTACCACAGAGGTGACAAGTCATCCTCTTAATGCTTTGGCATCTGACCTTTCCTGTGGGAACAGCCCCTGTGTCTCTCCAGGCACCATCTCCACCTGGCCAAATCTCTCTCTTTGAGGGCAAATGCCCATGGAGCCAGCGCAGCCCCTAAAGCTCCCCTTACGTGCCCAAAATGGAAGGGTTTGCTTTACAAGTGAGGAAGCATTCTGACAGACCTGGGCGACACAGCTCTTCACACAAGGGAAAAAAGGGAAAATCCAGCATCACAGGAAGCGTGCAACCCTCCTCTTGAGGAAGGAACACCTCGCTCGAGGGCATTGTTTGAAAAGAACGTCACAAAAAATACCTGGGTACCCCAACAAAAACCCAAACAGCAATCTTTTCTCTTCCTGGTTTTGCTCTTCAGTCCTCTCAGAGACCGCAAGCCATCATCACATGGAAAGCCAATTGTGAAATTCTGACAATAATATAATATACCCACGCTAAAGCAAAACTTTTACCACCTCTCTCTGTATGTGTCTGCAGGTGACAGGTACGTTAGAGGTGGGTACGTGAGGTTCTGCAGAGACACACACCCACACACACACTGCAGCCGCCCCTCAGCGTTTCCTCCTCTCCAGATGCTACAGATTTCTCAACATAAACTCAGAATGATTCACCTTGCTCGTGACCTTTCTACTTTATTTTATATTAGCATTTATAACAAACATCCACCAACACTGACAACTCCTGCTTTTCCACAAAAACTGCTTTTTTTTTTTTTTTGGAAAATGCGTTCCTGCCAAAGCACCCTGGCCAGTCCCAGCGCTGGCAGCATCAGGATGATCTGACAAGGCATCTACCCCTAAACCGGATTTTAGCTAAACGTGTATGAAGAGGTTATTCCTTGAAAAGCATCCAGCGCTCGACAGCTCCTGATGAGAACAGCTGGAGCTACAGCGGGGCTGTGAGGAGCGGTGGAGGCCGGGGCTTTTCATTAACATAACACCGGGAAAATCCCCGCTCCACCGAAGCCGGTGGCAAAGCGGCAGGGCTTCACCCCGGCGTGGGAGGAGAGCTCTCTTGAAAATAGGGGCCCCCGGGACCGCATTAGGAGGAAAGTGACAAACACGCTTGACGTGCGCACACGACAGCCGGTAACCCGCTGGCTGGGGAAGGGCAGCCGCGCCGGCGGGGAGCTCTCCTGCACTGAGCTGTGAAGGCAAAAATCCACCCACCGGCGAGCACCACCGACAGCCCATCCCTCCAAACGCCTCAGGGATGAGGGCATGGAGATGTCCAGCCTGGGGACAGCCTCTGCCCTCCACCCAGCTGTACCCCACATCCACAGGAACCCCAAAGAGGTCCTGGGTGCCCCAGAGCACAGGGTCCTGCAGCTCAGGATGCTGCAGGAAAGTACAAGGAGGGCTGTAAGAGCGTGGGATGCTCCTGCTGTCCTACAGAGCTGGAAGGACTTGTCCCAGCCATAGATAGAGGACGTCAGCCCTCAGGCTCCATCACCTAGCTAGGCAGAGGTTGGTCCTTCCCTCCCCAGAAACACTGTCCTCCTCAGTAGCACCAATAGGAACACATCACCCTCAAACATCAGAGCAGCCCGGTTTGGGTACTGAAGTAGCTTTTTGTTTCATTTTCATGAATTCAGATGTGCAGAACTTTCTCAGGGGGTGAAATTACATCATTTTAACACTGTCATAGATAAGATCTGAACTGACCCACATTTATTCATTTTTCTCTAGATTTTCATGAGAAGACAAAATACTCTCCTTTTCTCCCAAAGAGAAATCCTGCTGCCAGCTCAACTCCACTTGTTAATGCACAGATTGGCCAACTCAGTGCCAATAACACCATGGATGGAGGATGACTCTTGGGAGCACCCAAGGGTTTTAATCTCATGCTGTGGGGGAGTCAAACTCCTCCTCCAAGCACCATCCACATGTGACACCATCACTGTTGTATCAAACGACCACATTCCACAGGCAACACCATCCCTGATCACGTCAAACCACCAGCACCATCAGAGGTGCCAGTCAAACCACCAGCATGGCCAGAGGCTGCTTCAGCTCGTTCAGAATGCCCTGTGTAAGGTGCACAAAAGGCAAACACAAAGAGTGAAACAAAGCCCCCTTGAAATTCTATGCAAGGACTCAGGAAAAAAGCTTTCAATTAAATTAAAAGTCTGAAACCTCCACCAAGCCATAGATTGCATTGGACATAGCACAGAAGAAGCCATCACTGCCATGTTGGTAGCAAAGTTCAGCTCAAGCTGTGTTTGAAAGGATGATTCCAGTGTCCGTGTGGTGAGGGAAAACAGTCTATTTCGAGGAGATAACGAACCAACAGGACAAATGGCTCAGCCTGCTCCACAACACCAGGAGAGGATCCCTGAACTCAGAGGACAGTCAGCATCAGCAGCAGAAATTCAAATGAGTACCTGCTGACCCTGTGAAACCTCACTCCCTTCAAAGGCTTCATCTCATTATTGTCACTGACGTTATCCCCAGGAGCAAAGACATCTCCAGTGAGTAAGCACTGCTGAAATGGGGCAGGAGATTATTAAACTCCAGCACTTTCCCAGGAGGAACCCCCTCAGGGAACCCGGGGGGGGGTTCTTTCTCTTTAGCCCCTGTCTGGACCTGGGTGACTCCCCCACCTCACCTGACCACCTGCACTATGAAGAGTTTGGTTTCTGGGAAGTTTTATGCACTTTTCCCCTGCCTCTTTCTGGCTGCCACTGGCCTGGCAGGAGAGTCTGCACCTGCATCCCCCTGCACTATGGGCAGGCATCGCCCCTGGTGTGGGACAGCCTGGAGGGACGGCCAGTGCCCCTCTCCATCTGCTCAGGGTCCCTCTGAGTACCCCCACTGCCTGGACCTGACGTTCAGCAATTTGGCATCATAAAGTTCGAGTTTGTATTGGCAGGTGACTTTTTTCTCTCCATAACCTCCTGCCCTTTCCCCTCACAGTCTCTGTTTTTGCCTGTTTCCTTTGTGGTTCAGATCCCCAAAGGCTTCAGTCCTTTCCACATCACTAGAACAGTGCAGAAGATCCCAAGGAGGAGCTGGAGAGGACCATATTGAATCCCACCACATACTGTCAAGCTCAGGTCCTCATCTGGGGCAAGAGGAGTTATGGGGACGTGTGCCAGTGCAGGACCTGGTTGGTGGTCATCGTCTGCACTGAATTCCATCACCCACTGCTTGCAGAGCATATTTTCCTTCTGATGATGCCCTGGTGCATGGACAGGCAGCACAAACACATCTGTGGGCTCCTTCCCCTCCCACACTCCCATCCCAGCCACTGCCCAATGCCCTGCAGTCCCCACAGCGCCATGATCCCTCTCTCAGCTCATCCTCACCAACAGGGATACTCAAGCAACCAGGCCAAAAGTGCCTAAACCTACTCAGGAAACCCCAGGGAGTAAGTCTGAGATGGGAGGAGATCCCAGTCCCTTCTCAGGAGAGAAGAGGGCTTCTACACCAGATCAGAGTTGTCCCAGGAGGAGCTGTACCCCAAGAGCACACACAAAGCCAGGAGGACAGAGGTCCCCTGCCAGCACCAGTGACCAGAAAGAGTGTTCCATGAGTGGTCAGAGTAGCCCTGTGTTCCATCTCTCAGAGACAGAAGGATAAATATCCTCCATTGCCAGGGAAGATGCAATGAAATCTACTTTGTGTTTATGAAGACTTTTAAAGCCGTAGCTGGAAAGGGGGATGTACACACTCACAACTAATCCCGTGGCTGGCTGGGGTCTCCTTACAACTCCTCTAGGTGAGCCACAGGCAGATCTCACCACTGAGGGCTTCATGCCCTTCAGAACAGTATTCAACAAGGATGTGGGAGCTCCCTGCTGGCAGGAGGGATGGGGGGCACGGGAAGCTCAGAGGGACCGAGAGGGCAGAATGGGCAGACATTTGTCTCCATCACAAGAAGACGGAGCAGTAGGATGTCCCTGGACACAACTCGTGGCCCACATGAACACACTACTCAGATGGGGACAGAGCTGTGGACTCTGCACTCAAACATGCTCAGCAAAGCCAGGCACCAGCAGTGGTTCTGGTGAAGGGGTAAAACACTTTATGGCTTTCCCAGCAATCTCCTAGAGTGGACACCGCGGAACCACATTGTCCCTCAGCCACAGGAGGAGATGACAGAAGATCCTGGCAGCATCTCCTCAGCGTCATGCTCCCTTTTGGGTCTGCTGACCACCTGCCGTGCGGCCTCCAAGGCATTTGCACCCTGAGCCGTGCAGGGCTCTGCCAAGCTGAGAGTGCAGCTTCTTGTTCCCATCCCACCGGGAAAACACAGTCTTCTGGTACGGAGGAGAGATGCAAAACGCAGAAATGCTGTCTGTGTTATTAGTCCTCGCTGGTGTTCAGTCATGCTTGCTTTGCTTTTCCTGGCCTCTCTCCCCCAGTGAGCCCGTGCCCGCTTTTGTCAGTGCAGAGCTCTTGGGGGTGGGGGTCTCCCGCAGCCATGCCCAGACGTGCCCATCCTGGAGCATCCCTGTGTGAAAACATCCTGATCCCAACAGTGGATGGTTTTATGAGGCAGTGGGCTGCACCCACCCCCAGCTTCTTCTCATTCCCATTAGTGTCCCTGCCCCTTGTGGGGGCTGATCCCCCCAGAGAGAAGACCCAAACAGCTTTAAATACACCAAGTCTGTGTTTAAAGGAAAGCCATTTTTCAATGAGTCGAGTTGAGAAAACAAAGCACAAGCACCTGCATCATCACCAGATGCTGACAGCAACATGGGGCTCTGGCTGGTGAGAATGGAAACAAGACAACCCCTACGAGTGAAGGTCTCCAGCTACACTGGTTTCAGTTCCCCAAATGCCTCCACTGCTGGGAAGACTCTGTACAGGCCAATCTGAAATACAGCCTGTGCAGCTGGTTGGGTGCAGGTACCTCAGTCTGCAGCCAGAAGGGGTGGGTGGGCAGCAGAGACCCTCATCCCATGCAGAGGTGTCGGGCTCGGTGCTGCCACCTGCTTCTGATGGCGCATCCTGGCCGGGGCCAGCAGCGTGCGGTGCTCATCGCTGCAGGGAGCCCTTTGCTCTACACACCTGCATCTACAGGAGGGAGGAAAACAGCCCAGCTGGTCTGGCACAGCCTGTGTCCCAGCCAGGAAACCCCCCTGCACCCTCGCAGCAGCAGCAGCAACGAGTGATGCTCCCTGTGCCAACCCCTGCAAGAGGGACATCACCTTTCACACCCTGAAATGCCAGGATGGTGCTAACCAGGACAGGCCAGACAAAGCCCGTGCCTGTGCACCAGCGGTGTGATACAGCACCAGTGCCACAACAGCTGACCTGGCCTTGTGGAGAAACCTCTGCCTGAAAACAGGTATCAGCCTGGCTTGGCTGCTCCTCATGTTCACAAACTGCCCCTATTACCTCCCATTTTCAAAGATTTCTGTGTTATTCAGTGTCAGAAGTGAGGTCACAAGCATATTTCTACATCAGGGTTGTGGGTCTCAGACTGGGCTAAGCTGATAAAAGCATGTCCAGGGGTGTAGAATCAGGCAGCTGGCAGAAGACAAACAACCAGGGAGGCAGCTCACCATCAGAATATGCAGCATTGGCTCCAAAGGTCTTCCTTCCCACGTAGGGAAATGGTTTTGCACAAAAGAAGAGGCATGAGAAGGGAGATGGACATAATTCTTCCAACCTCTGCTCACAAACCCACCGGGAGCCGGGCACATCTCTCCGTGGGGCTACAGGGACTGAGGCTCTTGCCCAGCCCAAGCCGAGCACCCGGCAGCCACCAAAGACACAACTCCTGTACAGAGAGGAGCGGGCAGCCCGAGCCCTCCAAGGACTGGCAGGGCAAGCAGAGGGCTCTGCACCAGCATGACGGTGCTCCTCCACCAGGATTGTCCAACGGGCAGCAGACGCTTGTGGATGGGGGAGGAGAGCACACTTGTGGATGGGGCAGTGGACACAGGGCGGGCTCCCGTGGAAGGAGGGGTCCTGAGCTTTGCTATGCTCTGAGGGAGAGACATCACTCTGCTGCATAGACGGCACCAGCTCTGGAGGAGACCTCAGGCCATGTTCCATCCCCCAGGCATATATGCCAGCTCCAGGATCTCAGCTGGGACAGCAGAAACACTCCAGGAGCATCCGCCTGTTGTTTTCCAGCCCTTCTGCCAGCTCTCCCAGCAGAGCTCTGCAGCACAGGATGGAAACCGGGGCAAGGGGAGAGAGGGGTGAAGGGAGAAGGATAGATGGGCTCTGCCTTGCTGTGCTTTGGCCCTTCCTCCCCTTCACAGGACCCTCAGAGCCCCCTCCAGAGCACTTGCAACCCAGTGACTCCCTGTCACCATCTCTGCCTAGAGTCGTGTGCCTGAAGGGACACAGCTCCCTTCACCCTCCTCTTGCACAGCAGGATCGTCCCGCACATCCCTGCCACCCATCTGCATCTCAACGGCTTTTCCCCAGGCGGCAGGGCCGGGAGAAGGTGCCACCACAGAACTCAGAGGAGGCAAAAGAGCGAGGTGGCTGCCCAGCAGCCCCCTCTCTCTGCCTCCTCACCATCAGCCTGCTCCCCGCATCAGCCTCCGGTGTCCTTTAACCACAAGCGAAAGCAGCCGATCCCCCGCGAAGGCACATCTGCTCCCAGTCTGTATTACAAGGGGGAAAAAAAATGACACCTTCAGCTATATAAACCAATAAAGACTGTCTGATTTGGTTTGCCCCTGTTGCTCGCCAGCAAGCTCCCCACTGGGTTAAAGACAGGTGACATCTGCTAAAAAAAAAATAAATGTCAAGAGCGAGACGAACAAACGCGGGTAATGAATCACAGCGAGTGCTCGGTGCCGCTGGAGCTGGAGGGTAGAGTCCACCCCGCTCCGAGGCCAGTGCCACCGGTCCAGCACAGCAGCTCCAGCTCCGGGAGAGGCACCAGGGAGGTGATGATGCTGGACACACACCTCACAGAGGACACCAAGACATGGGGTGGCGTGGCCAAGGGCAGGGTGCCGAGGTGGTCTCTGCACGGCTCTCCGAAGCCGGGAAATGGCAAAGTTAACTCTGCCCCCTTGTGCATCCACATCATGATACAGGCCGTAATAGAAAGTGACATACTTCTCTTCTCCTTAGAGGCAAGCATCCACTATCCACCTCCACCACGGAGCCTCGGGACGCCTCTGTGGGCACCTTGCACCCACCTTGTCCTGAGCAGGACAGGGAGGGTCACGGAGGCTCCCAGGGCTCCCCTCGAACAAAGAGGCTGGAATATCTGCTTACACCTCTCCGAACCCGCAGACCCGAGCCTATTCTAAAAGCAGCTCACACGCTCTGCTGAGGACAGCATTCCTACCCAGCTTAGGAGCTCTAAAGTCATGACTCATCCTGCCAAAACGAAGCGGGGTTGTTTTAGAAACCACGTGCTCTCTTCTAAAAATGAGCTGGCAAAAGGTGGGGAATTTCTCAGCTCTGCTTCTGATCTTCCCAAGGAAACATTTAATTATTTTCTCTGTGATTTCAGAAGCTTCTCCTTCCTTAGCCAGAGTCTTCTCCAGCTTAAACCAGAGTCTTTTGGAATGGTGGGCGCCCAGGAGCCAGTGCCTCGGGACAGGGCTGTGCGGTTTCAGCACCGACAGCCTCTCGCCTGACACGGCTGATAAAATACTTGCCCTAATGCCTAATTTATCCATGCAGTTGCAGCCTTGATTTGGAAAAAAAAACATCAGACGGACAATTAGTTAACTCTGTGACACAGAGTTAACATACTCAGTAAGAACCTGAACTCAGGGAGTTTTATACCCCCACCATCAGACCAGTCTCCACATGTATGGAATTGGCCCCAAAAGCCCTTTGCAGTTTTTCCACAACTTTCAGTAAAATCACCATTCTGCAAGCGGACCAAGCATTCCCACCAGCACATCTGTGGACACTCGACCCCGTTTGTGCTGCTCCTCGCCCAATTTTAGCCAGGAGTCCCCAGCCCACCAGCAACCCCCCCTCTTCCGGGTGTCCCCTGCAGCCAGTACCTCAGCATCCCCCTGAGGCTCTGGGTCCCCTCACAGAGTCTTGGCCTCAGCTCCTCTCTGTAAGTTCTTACTGAACAAGAGGGATCCTCCAGACCCTCCATAAATGTATCCTCCAGGCACTTCCATAAAACACCAGCTCAGAATTTCTCCTCTTCCCTTCCCCTCTCTCCTCAGCAACCTTCCCTACAACACAGTTTTTTCCTTAGGAGGATGCCAGTGATGCAGAATGTCCAGGGCCATACACCCAGCAGCAGATCTAAGGAGTGATGGCAATGCCCAGCCCCAACCACAACGTGCTCATTTCCAATCCTTCCCATGTTGACAAAAGCCTCCAGCATGGGGGGACCTGCAGAGATGCAGCACAGGAGATAGCTCTGACGTTAATTTTCTTTGTGTTTAGAAACACCTTCCTGACATCTTTTCATTTCAGGTGGTCACAGAGTCAGCGTAACAGTGACTCTTCCCTGAAACATTCCCCACTCAGACGAAGGATCTGCTTAAAAACTTTGGCACAGCCCCACTGCTTTCAGAAACACTGAGCCAGGGCCCTGCTCCTCAAAGAGGTCCTGCCTCCATCACAGGTCACACCAGAGGTCCCCAGCCTGCCTATGACCTTGGGAAAGACCTGCCGAAACCCCACCGTGGCAGAGAGTGATGGAGGGTGACCACAGCTTCACCATGGCACAGGCGCATGGCATCTGCCCCATCCCTGCCCTGTCCCACCCCACAGCTCCCACTACCTTCGTCCCGCTTGCGCTTGTTGCTCTCGGTGCCGGGGGAGGCGATGCCCAGGATCCCACTGATGGAGTAGGAGGAACCGGCAGAGTCGGTGCTGACAGAGGACACCTGGGTCACAGACCCTGTGGAAGCTGTAAGGCAAGAACAGGTGGTCAGTGGGCAGGACAGCATCAGCACCCCAAAAAAAGCCACCAGTCCCCATGGCCACCCCTTGCTCCCATCACAAGGGGCCAGGGCTGGATGCTGCCGGGTGGAAAATGCTCTTCCTCTATCACCCTGTCCTGAGCGGGGCACAGTGGGAAGGAACATCACTCAGAGCAATGAGCACCATCAGGTGACACACCACCCCATGTCACCAGCAAGGTGGACGGAGCCAGTGAGGAGCTCAGTCATGCGGGGAGAAGGGTCTTCTGCGGTTGGGGTCCCCAGCAAGGTCCTGGGGCAGGGACCACGTCGGAGTGGGGCAACCTCCACTTGCTGTGCTTGGTTTGCCACCTGTGTCCACTGGCCCAGGCCACCAGCCCAGGCAGCCAGCTGTGGGTCACAGGGCTGAAAGGCCCCGAGGTTCCCTAAAATATTAATTCAATCCTCTTGGATTGAAGGGAAAGGGTGCAGGTTGTGCCCTGCCAAGAGGGGGTCATTCATCACAGCCTGGTCTCCAGGCTGGGGGGCTGCAGACACTGTGATGCTGTGGAAGGAGGCAGAGGAGCAGCACCACTGCCACCTCCATCTGCTCATGGGCTGGCATGTCCCCGTGGCCCAGAGAGCATCGCTCACACCCGAGCACAGGGGCATCCTCTGCAGGACCACGCTGAAGACCCCCAGAGACAGCCCTCAGGGAGGAAACAGGTGTTGGGAATCCCCACTGCCTCTGTCAGCCCAACCCCTCAGAAACATGATTTCTCTCCTCTTGTTTTCCTCAAGAAGAGGTGGCCCTTCAGCCACCACAGCAAATTGAGGGATGTTTTTCCTCCTCTGAGACTGTTCTGTCATTTCCCGGAGAGAAAAGCTCAGGACACGGGGCTGTGGCATGATGTCTTTGACAAGCCCAAGGTGGCCCTGCACCTGTCTCACAGGGACAGCCCACCCCGGCCAAGGGGGCCAGTCATCATGTACCCATTTCACAGGTGACAGTGTGAAGGCAGGGAGGAACCGGGGCCCCATCCCGCCTCTCTTCTGCCAAGGCAGCAAAGGCTCCAGCAGCTTCCTCAGACCAAGGACAAAAAGAAATGAGCCCTGAGCCCTGCCCAAGCCCCTCCATCCCTGTGGCATGGCAGAGCAGATCCCCCAAGAGACACCATCACCCCCAGGAGGGCTGGGGACACCACTCCAGCCCCTGACAGGGACATGGCCAGCCTCGGGGCGCAGCATCACTGGTCTGCTGTGGAATTAAAGTTTCGGAAAGTTTTGCTACCTCTTCACTCAAGACTGCAAGTGCACAAAGAATTATGGAAGGGACGGCTGATAGATTAAAAAAACACATTCAAAACTACTTACTGACTAATGATGCAGAAAATGTTATGAATAAGTATCCCTTTCTTGATTTATTACTTTAATTATCTGACATTCTATAGACCCCCATTAGTGGGGGTTTTTTGGTTTAGATTTCAATTTTCTGTCTCATGGTGAAAGCTATTTATCATAATAATCAGTAAAATTCAAAACCTTTTAGCAGTATTTATAAAATTCATTTACTATGTTCAGCCCTTGGAGAATGACAAAGAAGGCGCATTAGCACGTGTGCCGAAGTGTTTTATGCAGAATTATCTGTCCATAAGAATGATTAAAAGTTCTTTAGAATATTTGTAATCCATTATGCTTTTTTTTTTTTATATATTAAAAAAAAAGTTTTCCTTACCTATGCTGTGACTGGAGGCTGGGACCTGCTGATTGGGTGGCTGCTGCACCTTCGTCCGTATGATCCTGCGTGCAGCGGGAAAGAAACGACTACTTAGTGTTAAGCAGGAGAGGGCAGGGGGCATCAGACCTTATTTTGTTTTCAGTTTGGGACACCTACATCAATAGAAAAAGTCTATTCTGCCTGTTACCCCCTTGTCATCCACTGAAGAGTGACCCAAAGTCTGGCAGGTCAGCCCAGCTCTGTGTCTTTGCCCCCAGCCCCTGCCATCGGGGACGTTTGGGTGACCGACTCCGACGCGCTCCTGGGGACGCTGCAGAGTCCAGTGCTTTGGTCCCGTCTCAATGGGTCTGAGTCCCCACCACCCGGGGAAGAGACACCTATTGTGATTTGGGCAGCCGTTGGGCCAGCACCCCCTCCTCAGGGGACACCTCTGAACTCAGGTGTCCCACCAGGCTGCAATCTGCACCCCCGGGTGCTGGGACACATTTCCGAGGCCACCAGCACTCAGACAGCTAAAGCACTCGGATACCTGGAAAAGGAGCTGCTTAGCCAAATTAATATTAAAACAAAAAAAAATGTGTCAGATTAAACGCTAATCTTAAAAGCTGAATAACTACATTGTCACCGCTGGGGACAGCCTCTGCTCTGGTTTATAACAATGTCAACCAGGAAAAACCTCAGAGATGCCGAGGAAAGAGAGGCGTGTGTTGTGTGGTGGGACGGGGCGGCTGCGGAGAAGAGCCGGGAGATGCTCCACCGAGCGCTCGCCAGCCGACGGGCAGGGAGGGAAAGGGAAGATGGGGTCTGAGATGCCGCCGGAGATAACCCGGCTCTGACACCGGCCGCAGTCAGAAGGGGCCTGGAGGAGGCTCTCTGCCTGCCCCCTGCACGGAGCTCTGTCTGCAGCCTAGAGCTGCAGTACCTGCTCCTCCTCCTCCTCTCCCTGCCTGACAAACCCTTCTCCCTCTCTCTGGAAGAGGGGAGAGGAGGGCAGGCGTGAGATGGGGCTGGCATGGGGATGCGTTCGCGGGGGCAAACAGCAGCCACCCACTGAGAGTCACCCCATGAGCTGCAACAGGAGCCACCACACTTGGCCCCATCCCAGAAGGGGACACACTGCTGTCCCCGTCCCCTGTGGAGTCTGATGGGGATGAAGTCTGGAGAAGCTGATGGGGGTCAGGCACCTTCTGTGGCAGACAGAGCACAGAAGCCCTGGGGGGTCATGAGGGGGCTGTGAGGGCAAAGAGCTGGGACTCTGAGAGTGGAAACATCCCCCTGCAGAAGGAGCCATTGCGTGGAGGGAAGGGTGTCCAGGGTCTTCTGACACATAAACGTCTTCATCTCCAGAGGGACGGAGGACCTGAGCGCTACGATGCAGCTGGGCAGCTCTTGGCTTATTTGAGCAAAACTAATCACAATGATTAATTAAACCCTAATCACACAGAGTTGCTCCTGCTGCGGAAGAGTGGCCTATTATTAATATTAATTAATGTTATTAATTAATAATAATAGTTATTATTCACTCGTATACAGGGTCAGGAGCTCAAATTCCTCTGCTAAAAGGCACCCTGGGCAGTGGGGATGTGCTGGGCACAGCATGTCCCTATGTCCCCTCTGTCTCTGTCCCCCAGGAGCGGTGACAGCTCCAGGGAGGGAATGGCCCTGGAGGAGGCAGGGACGAGATGAGGAGCAGCGCTGCGGCTCCGTGAATCCCACCCACTTGGCATCACCCTCCCTACTACGGGACAAGAACCACGGGGAGACATTTCCAATGGGATGGGGTCCGTGACCACAGGGCAGTGCCCAATCTGGGCATCCATCGGGGCATCCATCACCCCCTCAGAGTGGGGGCTGCACCCCTGGCGGGTAACACCCCCACCATCCCAGCCTTGGTATACACACCTGATTTTAAATATAAAGACAAATCCCATGGACTACCGCGAGGGACTGCAGTGATTTAAGTTTGCAGCCAAGCGTTTTGATGTGAATTCTCTGTTTCCTGCCATGACAGTTTGGCCTGGGTTTCCAGGACGTGCCCCAAGGCTGGCACAAACAACTCCCTGCATGAGCAGACTGAATGGAAAAGATAGTGTGCATTTTTAGAAAGGGATTTCATACCTTTAAGAAAAGGAAAAACCACAGCCACAAGAGGATGAGAAAGAACAATATTTCCAGCCAAAAAATCTTGGTGGCAGATCACGAACAGGGTTTCTGATGCAATGGCAGTGGCAGTGGGGACATTACTGGTGTGGAAACACACAGGGACGCAGCAAGAGGGAGAACATGGAAACTGGCTCAAAACACAACTGGAAGCCACTTAAGTCTCCTGTTTTCCTAGGACTATGACTGCCCTTTTCGGTAGGTTTTTGGAGGATGCCTGAAGTCCTGCCACACAAACAGAGGGCTGTGCACAGCCACGATACTCCCCACGTGGCAGGGGTGAGTTTGCCCTGAGTTACTCAGGGATGGTCAGAGTGGGATTTCCCCTCAGCCTTCCTGTGTCTCTATTATTCCTCCAGTCCTTAAACCTGGAAATGTCATGTCTGTAGGGTCACTGGGTGCTGCTCTGGAGCCTCATCAAGGCCAGAGCTCCCAGGGAACAGCAAGGGCTGTGCGTGAACGGATCCATTTTTGCTCTTAAACACACAAAACATATGACTCAACCTTCAGTTCAGTAAGAGAGAGCCACCTCTCTCTGCTCACGCCGGGGAAGCCACGCCGGCTACTCAAGCGGCAACTCCATGAATGCAAATCAGGCTGGGATAGCCAATAAAAAAAGAATATTACATCAATTTATTTCACGTCCATGGACACAGATGGGACTTTATAGCCAGACGCATGCAGAGAATTTGCATGTGGTGGCACCAGGGAAAGCCGATGCCCGGCAGGGACCAGCCTCCTCAGCAGAAAGGAGAGGGCTCTGCTTGCCAGGGTGCGGGTGGGAAAGTGCTAATCCCTTACTGTGGGTCTGGCAGGGCCGGGGACATAGCAGGGTGCTCCACGGGGTTTTTGCAAGGGAAGCCTTAGACATCCTTCGACGTGGAAGGGAGTGGGAGGGTGACACGCGATGTCAGGGGGTGGACAGAGCCCCAGGCCCCTTGTGAGCCCAGCCCTGCCCGGAAAGGTCGGGGCAACACTCCCCAAAGCGGGGACTGAGGCTCCGGATGAGCTTCTCCTGCATTTCCACAAAAGCAATTCAAGGCCGCTTAAGTGTGTCCATGACCTTTGAAAGCCACCGGCCAAATTCCCCCGGTGACATTGTTGGCGGCCCTGGGCCACCTTCAGCAAGACCGAGCAGGTGTCAGGAGGACAGAAGTGGCACCTTGGACCTGTGACCCGGGTCCCCTCCTGCAGGCACCCACCCTCCCTTTACCCAGATAACTGTTGCCCCCCTTGATGGCCACCTGAGCTTCTATCGGGGAGAGACATATTCCCCCCACGCCACTGAGGCCTCACCCAGAGCCATGGTGATGGTGGGATGGTGGCCAGCGAGATCAGGGGAAGGGATGCACAGGACAGCAGCAGGACCTGCCCGTCCCCAGGAAACGCTGAATCTGGGATGCTCTGGGGGCCGAGGTGAGCCCAGTGCTGCTCCCCAGCCCCAAATCCAGCCCAAATCTGCCAGTCCTACCCCCTGAGGAGGAGGCAGACACAGGGCTGCCGAGGAGCCTCCCTCCCCAGGAGCGGCAGGTTGTTACCTGTTAATTGAACTGACGCTGGGCACGGTGTCGTTGTCGCACACTCGCTCAGCGAGGAGTCTATCCCTGATCTCCCAGGCAAACATGGTGGGATTTTGGCGTTTGTACTCTGCGATTTTTTCGACGACTTTGGGTGTGGCGACCTTTGGTTTTGATCCTCCAATCACTCCAGGCTTAATGCTCCCGGTTTCATAATACCTGGGACAACATCCAAAACAAAGCTTCAGTTATCACCAACAGACAGAGAACACGCTCCGAGATTTATAGAGAACATAATTTCAAGGTAACCAAACCCCAGCAAATCCTGAGATACATCTTCACTTTCACATACACATTTTCTGCCTATGTAGTGCTTTATCACCCAATAGATTAACTTATAGTAATTGGAATTGGGCTTCGGGATACAATATATATTTTTCTGTAATAGCAAGACAAAAGAAACAATGCAAGATTAAAGGGCATGCCGGGATCCAAAATTAACTGAAAATGTGTGTTATTAATCAGCAGTACTGGCAATAATAGAAACAAATCACACCGAAGACCACTTTTTGCAGTGGACTCTTTTGTAGTAAATTACTGTTCCTACAGAAATTCCCTGTCATTAATATCTAGGGCTCATTATCATTTCATAGTGAAAGATAGGTATTTTATTTTATTTTATTTTATTTTATTTTATTTGTACTGCTGGAATAAATACACCGGCATATCACTTTCCCATTTTATGGTTTAAAATATGCACATTATGGTTTTATTAGTTAATATTTTTCAAAATGTGTTCTTTCTAATACTATGTTTTCAGTAGTTCCAGTCACGGGTGCCGGGGCAGAGGGAGCTCCCGCTGGCGTGGGGCCTGGTCTCCATCACCTTCCTCGGGTGCAGCACCTTCACCCACCCGAAAGGCAGGGGGGGCTGGGTCCCTAAACCCACAGAAATATGCCAGATTTTGTCACTCACAAATCACAATCTCCCCTTTTCCTGAATGAAGAAGCCCTGACCGCGCCGCTGAGAGCAGGATCCATCTTTCATCCATCGTCTTTGAAGGGAGACGCTGTCGGGGAGCGCCTGGGTCTCGGCTCTCTCCAGCCCCCCACGTCTCCCTGCCCTCTGAATTTTCACATGACCGGATGAAAAACAAAACCCCGCTCCAACCCGCCACAACTGCCCCAGTGCAGGGAGCAGACCTTGGCTGCGGGAGCCGAGCCCCCTGCTCCCAGCGGCTCGGACACTCCCGCGCCGAGCCCAGCGCCCCCAGTTCTGGCAGGGAGCTGGGAACAGACTCCCAAGGAAGAACTTAAGACTGCTTATTAATATATTTTCTCTGCAGCTACTTGACATATCCATTATATGAAGGAAAAAAAAAAAAAAAAAAAGGAAAGTAAATGAATTCCCCCATCTTTCCAGCGTGAGCAGAACACAAACAGGCTGCGCCACCAGAGTCTGTCTCCCTGCAACACACCACCTCCTCGTCACAGCCCTGCCAGGACACCGGGTCTCGGTCTTTCTGGGAGAGCTCTGCGTGCAGGGACAAAAATTCCTCTGAGGAGGCTGGCACCGCGCTGCCCACACGTGTTTCCAGGTACCTGGATGCAGGCATGGGACTCGGATCTGCCAGTCTCCACAGGCCATTTAAGCAATACTAGGGATGGGAAGCGTCAGGTGTCGGGGATGGATTAACCCCCCCTTCGGTGTCCCTAAACGCAGCTGGTAAGGGCAGGGGGGTAAATCCAGCTCCTCCTGAGGACATGATGAAATGATGGCAAACGTGGACCACAAACCCAGGAAAACCTGACACCCGCTGGCCCCGAAGCCTTCGTCGGTGGCCCCTCTCCCAAGCGGAGGAGAGACAGACAATGCTGGCAACACTACCAAACAAAAAGTGCCAATTTCCTTGGATCCCGTTGAAACGACAGGTTTTACAGGTGTCCCTGAATGTTTTTGCCCCGCAGTGACACAGCAACAGGGTGGCTGCAGGACGGGGAGCGGTGCCGGCACCGGTGGACGGTGCCTCCCATGGCCGACTCGCCAGGGTGGGAAAGCCATGATGGCAATGGCCCCTGCGCCTCGGCCATGGCCAGCCCAGTGAGGGACACAGCCCCACTGCCCTCTGCACAGCCGGACCCCCACTCACCACCTGCCCCGGCCCGAGCTGCACAGCCCAGGCACGCCGGGCTCCCGTCTCCATTTTAAGGGCAGAACAGCCACAAACAGCCTCATTTCACACCCATTGGGTCCAGGCCTTTTTCTCCCAGCGAGTTGTGGGTGCCAGCAAAGGGTGGGTGCCCCAGGGGGACCCCCCTGCCTGGGGCGAGGGTTCCAGCAGCCCTGCAGCCCCTGGCTCCCTGCCTCAGGCCATACTCAGGACTGAAAAATCCCAACCATGAAACTCCAAACGAAAGGATTTATCAGGACGATCCCTGTTTTTCACGCGCATACGTGCACATGCAAAAATGTACACACAGAGAGAGCTCCAATTACAGTGACATTTTACCCACTGTAATTATTAGTTATGAAAATAATGAGCTATGAAATTCCAATTTATTGTTGACAACTTTAATGACAAAGCTCCAGAGCCTTGCTCTTAGCTCCGTACGGCAAGCACACCTAACACAAAACCTTTTCAAACTATCTGAAGTCAAACCGTCAGACAACTGCCCCGGTTGGGGTGGGGTGGGGGGTAAATAAACGGCCCCTTCCTTATGGGTGCATCAGTCCTGCTGGGAATTGGTGGCCACTCGGGCCACATCACCAGCCCGACCGCACCGACAGCTGGGGGCTGGAGCCCATGCTGGCTGCAGAGCCCCAGTGGAGGGAAACAGCCCACCGAGGGCAGCCAGGGCTCAGACAAAGCCCCCCGGAAAGTTTTCCCCTCTCAAGCAGCAAAGGAAGGTGCGTCGCTGGCAGGGGCTGCATCTCCCTGACACGAAGGAGCCGCGCGGGGATGGGGAGGGGGCGCTCAGGTGGGAAGGAGGGACAGCGGGGGGAAAGCCAGGGGCTTTGCCAAGTGAGCCTGAGCCTCAGCTCCTAAGTGACCATGCAGAGATCATAAGTGCTGCTAAGCCAAGCGCATCCCCAGCCTTTTTTACCACAAAAAAAAAAAAAAATTGGCCTTAACAGTCTTTGCAGCCATGCAGCCTCCAGGAGAGCAAATTGGTTAAAAAATTGGAAAGGATTAGATAAAGATAAAGATAAAAATAGTAAGGATAAAATTGTAAATAATGAAGTTAATCATGAAAATTTAGTTAGTTCAGGAATTAGCTTTTTCAGATTATCAATAAAAATGTACTCTAAGAAAAAAAAAATAAAATATCTGTTTTCCTTAATGGAAGTTGCTCAACTGCCTCAGAATACCCGGAGCCCAAAACCCTTTTAACACTATGATTTACACAACTCATATTCAGATTTCTCCACAAGATACAAAGAAGCAAGGATGGTCTTTTTGACCTGACCCTATGTCAAATTTTACAACGAAATCAGGAAATTACATGCAGCCAGAGTTTAATTTCCTACTGCCGTGGAGGTTTGAGCAGCTGCAGCCTCAACAGAGGGCTGTTCCCAAAACAGCCAAAATTAAAATAGTTGATGGTTACTTCTAGTACTCTCTGCTCTAATTAAGAAGGTAATCCAGCACAAGAATAGAAAAAGAGTGGGACAGACTGCAAAATACCCTTTGTGAATGACAGCATGGCGATGTCAATGTATACACATCATTACATTATTGCCGAGAGATTCTTCAGGAAGCAAAGCGAGTGACTTGCACAACTTCTATCTTTTTTTCCATTTTACTGAAGTTGACTCCCAGATTCCTCCGCTCGTTCAGAGCAGGGAGGTGTGTGATTGACGCCACACACGGAGCCAACACACCCCACCAGCGTCAGGCGCCTCATATGACAATTACCGACGTGAAACAGTGGAAGAGGCAAAACCAGACACACCAAAACTGGCACCTTTTCCCCACAACAGGCACATAAAACCACACGTGGCCAGGAAGCCCCTCTCCTCCTTGGACTCATTTCCTGAGGTTTCTACCACCCTCTGTTTGTTTGCATCCCTCAGCCAAGGGGCTGGCGGTGACACTTTCCTCTTGACAGACAGGGCAGGGTTTGCCATCGTGTGTGTGTGTGTGTGTGTGTCCCCTCCTTTTTTACCTGCCAAGTATTTTGCTGACGCAGCCGTGGCTGACGCGGAGCTGCCGGGAGATGTCACACGGCCGGACCCCTTGGTGGGCGAGCTCCACGATCCTTTGGCGAACAACATCTGGGAGGGGGCGGCCGTTCACGAAAACACCCCCCAGCTGATTCACGCCTCCATGTCCTGGAAACACACGGGGGAAGGGGTAGGGGGGGTGGGGGGAGGGAAGAAGGGCGAGAGAAGAAGAGCTGTGTGAGAGTTTCGGACATTTCTGCAGAGCAGACCCCCCCAGCCCCGCGGCCCCCGGCAGAGCATCACCTCCCCGGCATCGGCCCAGCCCTTCCCCGGGCACTGCGGGACCCGCAGCACAGAGGTGGCCACGGCCGCGCTGCGGCGATGCTGGACGGGAGGACCCTCCTGCAGGGAGGCAGATGGGACCCGTGGTGGGAAACGGCCACGGGAAACCACGCGGGGATGCCCAGCTTGGCCACCCTCCCCCCCGAAGCCAGTGGCCGGGTTCCCCACTGCGAACTGCAGGGAGAGGCCTGGCGCTGCCCGGGGCAGAGGCTGCTCCGGAGCCCCCGGCTGGGAGGAGGGGGGGTGGCGCAGCCCAAGCACAGGAGGGGACACCTCAGATTAAATACCTGCTGAGGGATTGGGGTTTTTTTTAGCAAATGCCTTGACTTAATCAAAAGCCAAAAAAATACCAAGGCATGATTTCTGCTTTTGTGATTCACAGCTCTCTTGGCAGATATTGGGGCCCCGCAAATGGAACAGGAACAATCCGCAAAGCCCAGAGTATGACCCCTTTTTTAGCAGCTTTGCACTGTTTGCCTTTAGCGAAGTGAATCCTGTGTCTGGTGGGAAACGGGACCCGCTTGTGTGAGAAGTAGTGAAACTGTGTAAAAACACACGGACGTGTAATAATCCCATGTACCAAGTGACCAAATATAATTAACCCTCGTGCTGTGGAGAAACGGAAAACAAGCAAGAGGGGCAGCACGGATGCCAATTCTGGAACAAAAAATAATACATAAAATCTCTCTATTTGCCCATGGCTTGCACTGTACTGACTAAGCTGACAAGCCAAATGCCTTTGCAGTTTGGGAAAAAAAAAAAAAAAGGAGGGGGGGGAGGGGGAGGAAGATTATGTAGAGCTATTTTTATTTAAATCCACTCATTTCACCATTGATAAACTGCTGTCAAACTTTACAAACACCTTCTAAAACTGTCAGGGCACATAATGAATCCACATGAAATAGGCGACGGCTGAAGCCGGTGGCGGGGGGACGAGCCCGAGGCAGACCCCTGCCCCCCGACCGCGCCCCAGCCGCCCCCCCGCAGTCCCGGGGGGCAGACCCCGGCCTCGGGGCTCCGGCAGCGCCGGGGACGCGCCGGGACCGGGACGATGCCGCGGCCGGAGCGGGGAAATTCGATGGCTGCGGGAGCAACCCCGCAACGCCGCGGCGAGCGAGACCTCCGGTTCCTCACCGACCGGCGGCTCTAATTGCACGAAATCACGCACAGCCCATGCAACATGAACGGGGAGATCCCGCAGCCGTGGTCGAGGAGGTGGGGCAGGGAAGGAAAATAGAGGAAAGGGAAAGGGAAGGAAAGGGAAGGAAAGGGAAGGAAAGGGA
>BJBW01004882.1:31133-48731 GCA_004320125.1 Scolopax mira
AGGAGAGGAGAGGAGAGGAGAGGAGAGGAGAGGAAAGAAAGGAGGAGAAAGCGTTAAGACACGCGTTTCCTCAGGAAAGGGGACGGTTCTCCCCCCGGAGCCCCGTCCAACCGCGGCCTTGACCAGGCCGAGAGCGTCCGACCCCGCAGCTGCCGGGGGAACAAAGGCAGGGGCTGCCGCCGTCCCTCCCGCCGCGCCGAGGGACCTCTCCCCAAACCTGCCTCCGCCTCGGGAAGCGGCCCCGGCGCCGACCCCGGCCCGCAGCCTGCCCGGTGTCCTTCTGGCCCTTCTCTGGACGCCGCTTCCCGGACAGCTGCGGGCGGGCGCCGGGGGCCCCGTCGGGCCGGGGAGCTGCGGGGAGACACGGGGCTCCGCGGGAGCAGAGCTGGTATAGTGCCCCGCTCCCCCCTCCGCAGCCGGGAGCCCCCCGCGGGAGAGCGGGGACGGGGACGAGGCTCGGGGGCGCTTTCGGGCGGGGGGAGCTGGCGCGGGTCCGCCGTCCCTGCCCGGGCGGCGAAGCCGGAGCGGGTGGGGGACGGGCCGGTCCGAGCGGCGGCCGGTCCCGGGAACCTGCCCGCGGGGGTCGGGGCCGCCCCGGCTGCTCCCCCACCCGCCCCGGGGCCCGCAACGGCCCCGGCCCCTGCCTAAGCGGGACGGGGGAGACAGAAGGGGCCGAACCCCCACTCGGGACCGTCCCGGACCCGCTCACCCCGCGGCGGCAGCCCCCGCCTCTGCCCCGGCCCCCTCCGCAGCGTTTCACCGGGGCCGCTTCCCCCCCATCCCCACCCCGCAGCCGCTGTGGGTGCGGAGGTCGTTCGGCGGCGAAGGGCCCCGGGATCTCGCCCGCTGCGGCCGGGCCCAGAGCGAAGGCACCGGGGTTTGGGGTTTTTTTCTTTCTGTTTTGCCCAGAAATTCCTGCGGAAGGTATCGATTTTCCACGTCTGCGAATGACGGAGGGCGCCCTGGAAACCCGCCGCGGCTTCTGCCTCCGGGGGTGTCCATCCCCCCGCGGGGACCCCGTCCTGCGTGGGCTGCGGGTCCGGGAGAGGGAGGGCAGGGGGTTCTGCGTCTCCCCGCGCCCCGCACCGCCGGCTTTCCCCCCGGAAAGTTCTCCTTGGAAAAATGCGGTGGGGTTCATTAAGGGGAGCAGAATAAAGGCGTGTTTGAAAAGTCGGGCTGTGGCGGGAGGGAAAGTCCGTTTTCCCGGGGGGCGGCAGCGGCGGTTCCACGGTGAGCGGCTGCCGCCCCCGCTCCGGACACGGGGGGGAAGGGGCGGGGGGGGGGGGAGCGGGCGGACCAGCGGCCGGCGAGGGGTGACGGACGGAGCGAGCCAGAATTCCAGCCCTAGTGCTGGAGGGTTTATTTCGCAAACAAATTTATTTTCGCTGAAGGGCTGCGGTGCACCGGGAAATGAGATTAGTTCTACCTTAAATTTCCTCGCAATCTCTCGCCGTAATGCAGCGTTTAACTCACCGTGAGAGAAGATGTCATTTCACATAACGCCGTGCTAATGGATAAGTCTTCCCCGACCTCTCAAGCACAACAAATCCCAACCAAACCCATCGCGCACGACCTGTTAACGAACCACTTCTGCCGCCCGCTCCTCCCGCCGCGCTGCTCGGCGCCCGGCTGCCGAGGAACCGACCTGCCTCTCCTTCCTCCCGCGCTTGAGAAGGGAAAAAAATCTTCTCTCCAGCCCCGCTCCGGGTCCTTCGTATTCGTTTGCCCGTTTAAAAATTATTAATATTTTTTTTTTGTTGGGGTTGGGGTTTTTTTGTTTGTTTCTTAGTTTGTTTTTTTTTAATTACCGAATATCAAAATGTTGAAACAGAAGGGAAATATCGTGCAGCAAACTTTTCCGTTCGTCGGGAAAACCGGGTGGCTTTCTTCCCAGATATTTGGTTTTGGGAGAAAAAATAGATACACAGACACACACATGCATATATATATATATATGTATATATACATACATATATATATACACGCACATATATATATGCACACACACATAAGCGTGCGTGGATCTGTGCAGGAAGATAAACACGCACAGTAAGGGGCGTGTGTATATCTGTGTGTGCACTCAAACAGAGATTCACATCGGCTCTTTCTCTCCGGAAAAACAAATCCCGGACAAACCCGCTGCCCGCAGCATCCCGCCGCCGTCCCTACACCGGCAAAACCATCCCCGCGGCGTGGCCGCCCTTCCCGGGGGGTCCCGGACCGCCGTCCGTCCAGACTCCCGGAGCCGCCGGCGGGAGGGGAGAGCCGGCCCCGTCCGCGATCGCGCCGGGCCCGTCGCGGCCGTGTCAGAGAAGTTGAACTGGCAGCCTACTTACTATGCATTGCTGCAAACGGGTCGTGCTTACAGTGTATTTCCATCGGAGCGGTCCGGGCCGCGGCGGCCTCGCCGAGCAGGTCTCGATTCGCCGGCGGCGCCCGGCTTTGGGGCTGGGGGAGGAGGGTAGCGGGGGCGGAGAAAAAGCCCCCAAAAAGCAACCGCAAAAACAAAAAAACAACAACAACAGCAAAAAACCCAACCAAAACCCAAAAAGAGCAAAAGAAAAAAAAAAACACAAAAAACCCCCACAGAACCCCGACGAGTCCCGCCCCGAGCGGGTGCCGGTATCCGACAGCGCCGGCCGAGCGCGGCTCCAACCTCCGGTGGCTCCGTCGAGGGGGGTGAAGGGGGGCAAGGAGTGGCCGCCCCGGGCTGCGCCTCTGCTCCCGGCCGCTCCCCGTGCGGCCACCGAGCCGCCCGACTGCGAGGCGGGGTCGGTCGCGTCGGTGGGGCGGCCCCGGCGCTGCCTCCCCGACGGCTCTTTGTGCTGGCGGCGCCGGCGGCTGCGCGGCGGCGGCCGGGGCGGGCGGCGGCGGGGGCGGGCGCCCCGTCGGCGGGGCTCGGTGCCGGGGCGGCGGCGCGCTCCGCCTGTGCCGCCCCCCGCCGCGCCGCCGGCAGCGACTCGCGGCGCCGGGCGGGGCGGCGGCAGCGGCGGCGGGGGAAGGTGTGCGAGAGGGCGGGGAGCGGGGCGGGGGGCCGGGCTCGCCGCGCCTCGCCGCGGGCCCCGCGGGACCGGGGGCGCCCCGTCAGCGGCCGCCGGGCGAGCCCATCGCCGCCCCCGCCGCCGCTGCCGCCGCCCGCCGGGGCCGCGGGGCCGCCGCCGCAGTTCCCCCCCACACCCCCCCTCCCCGAGGGCCGCCGGTTGCGGGGCGGCGCGGGGCTGGTTGGGGCCGTGGCCCGGCGCTGCCGGCCGGCGGCGGGCGGCGGGGATGTGGGGGCGGCGGGGGCGGTGCGGGGGCGCGCGGCGGGGCAGCGGGGGCGGGGCGGGGCGTGGGGGGCGGGGCTCGGCCGGCACCGCCCCGGGACCGATCCCCCAGCCCGGTGGGGGGGGGCGGGGGAGGAGAGGCGGTGCTTCAGCACCGCGCGGCTGGACAGCGGCTGGTGGGCGGGGACGTTGCCCGTCACTCACATGACACGGCCAATCGCAAAAGTTAACTTCAACGGCACCACGCATTGGCCGCCGGGCGGTGCCGGCGCCTATTGGTGGGAAGCGGGCCAATGGGGAAGGGGGGCGTGGCCCGCCGCACAGGGCGGGAGGGGGGGGCGCAGCCACGCGAGGCCGAGGGCGGGGGCACCCCCGGGGAGGGGGGGAAGGAGGGTGGCCACGGGACCCCGTGTCTGGGCCTTCGGACCCCCGACGGCCGGGCCCCAGCGCCCCCGGGGCCGTGGGTCTCCCGGAGCAGCTGGGGACCGGGAGACGGCCCCACGGAGCGTCCCGGGCGCGTGGGACCCCCGGCGGCCGGACCCCGCGTCCCGGGCCCGGAGACCCCCGTGTCCCGGCAGCCCGGGCAGCGGGTAGGGGCGCGGCAGTCGGGGGTCGGTCCGGTATCTTCGCCCGCTCGGCGATTCCAGCGCCGAGGCGTTCCCGCTCCGGCCGCCGAGATTCGGGGCTGCCGGGACGATGCCCCTGTCCCGCGTGGGAGGACGGCCGACCCCGGCCCCGCCGACCCCCTCCCGCTCCGCTGCTGCCCTGCCGAGTGGATGGGGTCCCGGCCCCGTTGGGCGAGGGATCGCGGGACGAGTTTTCGTTGAACGTGAAACTCCCGGGCCTGGCTTAGCCGCCGCCGCGGTCACGGGACAGGACGGGACGGGGGGAGTCCATCGGGCGGTTCCCGCACAGCCCCGGTCGGACCCTGCCGCCTGTCGGCCCCTCGGCCCGAGGGAAACCCCCCGGTGGTGGCAGGGGGGGGACCGCGGGGGCCTGCGCCGGTGAGCAGGTTCGGCAGCCCCCCGCTTGGCCTTCATCAATGCCGGCATCTCTCTGTCCTCCCCTCCTCCTCCTCCTCCTCCTCCTCCGCCTGGGCAGGTCGACCGAGCCCCCCTCGGCCCGGCATCCCGCAGGGATCCCCCCCACCCGCCGCACCGGGCAGAGCCGCCGGTGCTGCCGATACCGACGCCCCGGCCCCCCCCGCCCCCCCGCCCCCGGGGCGTGCGGCGCGCCGCCATGAAATGCTTTATCGATTAAACGATTATTCAGGCGATTTAACTAATAAAAGGCCCCATCGATCGCTTCGGAATTGCATTCCGGCACCCGGCCTTGAGGCCGCCTCTGCGCCCACACCCGAGCCCGACACCGGCCCCGCGGCGGCACCCTGCTCCCCGCGGCCACTCGCCGGTCCCCGGTCCCACTGCCCTCGCCCGCCCGGCCCGGGCCGCTGGGACGGTGGATAACCGGGCGGCCCCACGGACCACGGGGGACTCGGCAGCCACGGCGGGAGACGGCCCCGCCGCCCGACCCGGCCCCACCGCCTCCGGCCCACGCGTGACGAGCGGAGGGTCTCGGCGTCCCCCCTGGTGCCCACCCGAGTCCCACCTGTGCGGCCGGCCCGGGGGGTCGCGTAGGTTTTCTCCAACTCCATCGCGGCTTGTCAGGGGTCGGAGAACGGACAGACAGAAAAGTTTCCACGTCGTGTTATCGCCTTCCTCCTCTTTTTTTTCCCTCTTTTCTCTTCTTTTCTTGTTTCGTTTTTCTTTTCTTTTCTTTTCTTTTCTTTTCTTTTCTTTTCTTTTCTTTTCTTTTCTTTTCTTTTCTTTTCTTTTCTTTTCTTTTCTTTTTTCTCCTTCTTTTCTTTTTTCTCCTTCTTTTCTTTTTTCCCCTCTTTTTTTTCCTTCCTTATTTTCTTTTTTTACTTTCCTCTTTTTTTTGAGGGGCTCTCGCAGGTTGGAATAATTCAACTCTTCCGCTCCCCGCCGAGCTTTTGCAGCTGATCACTGAGCTGAAACTAAACGTTTTAGGTGGAAAAAAAGCCTCTGAAGGAACCGTGAAATGATTAAGAAACTAAAGAGCTCCTCGCCATGTGAGATCATGTCCTGTTCTCTAAAACATCACAAGATGTCCCCAGACGCAGCCAAAACCCAAGAAAACTCTGACATCTGTTGTAGCAGGAATCAAACTTTGCTCCCAACCAGCCGCCCCCCCTCCTCCTCCGACCGCTCCACCGGCTGATGCAGAGCGGCGGCACCGGCAACCGGCACCGGCGCAGCTCTGACTCTCCCCCCGTCACCAACTTTTCAGCGAAACCGACTTCCCCTTCCCGGGCCGAGGGTGACGCCGCAGCCCCGGGGCCGCGCTCCCCGACGGGACGGGCCGCCGCGGGGGCGGGACGGGGATTTGCCTGGGGGCCGGCGGAGAGACCCCTCGCGCCCCGCATCACCCCCGGCCCTGCCCTCCTGCTCGGGCAAGGCCGGGGGTGATGCGGGGCGCGGGGTGACTCTCCGCCGGCCCTCCCCTTCCCAAAGGACAAAAAACATGGGCCTCGGGGGGTCTCTCGTGAAACTGGGCCCGGCGAGGGGGTCCTCCACTGGCCCACCGGCGCCTGCTCCCACTCCCACCCGTACACCCCACGGAACGTGCCCCGAGATGATGAACAGCCCGCTAGAGCGGGGGGGAGGGGGGCGCGGGTGGGTTCTGCCCCGATTTGGGGACGCCGGCTGGGTAAAAGGGGGGCTGCCGGCCTCCTCTCTCGCTCCCCCACCCCCCGCGACCCCGGGACCCCTCCCTGGGAGCTGATGTAGACACGACTTTGTTTCCAAAAACTGACTTTTCCCTCCTGCCCCTCCCCGTCGCCCCGGGCATCGCGGCATTGCAGGACCGGCTGCCCCGGGCCGGGCCCACCGGGACCCCCGACCGCCGGGCTCCATCCCTGCCCGCAGCGCGGCTGGAGGGGCGCCGGCTCCTGCACCTCTCCCCCTTTTGCTTCCCTTTTCACCAACGTTTCTTCGCTCTCATTTGCTTACACAAAAATAACCGGAGCCCGTTTCCCGCCGCCTCGCCCCGAGGCGCGAACCGCCCGGAGATGGCCCTTCCCCGCCGCGCTACCCCGGAGAGAGGCAGCCCCAAAATAAGGCCCAAATACGTCAGGCAGATGATCAGCAGACCCCCTCTTCCCTCCAGATGCTCTCCTCTTCCTCGCCTCTCCTGTCCACGGCGGCGGCGAGGAGCCCGGCAGCGCTGTTTGACCTCACGCAGAGAAATGAACGAAAAACACTTTATTGTAATAAAAAACAGGCCGCGGGGCTCCCGCCTCGTCTCCGGCCCCGGCAGCAGAGCCGCCCGCTCGGCCTTGCCCGAGGAGGAGCGTGGAGGCGGCGGCGGAAGGGCCGCGGCCCGATCCGCGTATCTGCGGGGACACGCGGGGCGCCGACACGCGTGGGCACCGCGGGGCCCGCACCGCCGCGAGATGCGGGACCGTGTCCGCCCCATCAACGAGCAGGGGCCGGGGCTGCCCTCGAGGCCGCCGCACTCCGGGGCCCTGCGGGGACCCCCGCCGCCACTCCGCCACCCCTCGCCAGCGCGTTAACGAAAGCAGCGCGGGGCCGTGGCCCCCCCGCGCTCCCGGCCCCGGGGTGCGGAGTCTGGGGGGAGAACTGCTCCTCGCCCCCCGGGGAGCGGGGCTGCGGCACCGCGGGGGCCCGCAGCAGCGCGGAGCCGACCTCCGCACGACTCCCCGGGCCCACCCCGCGGTCCCGCCGTAGAGTTTCGGGCCGGCTGTGAGAAACCGGGACCCCACCTGGCCCACCGGCGCCAGGGAAAAGCCCCCGCCGTTCCCACACCGGGACAGCGCTGCGGGGTGACGGCGGGGCTGGAGAGAGCCGGGACAGAGCGGCTGGGGCCGGCCGGAGCTGCCGGGGACGGCGGCTGGAAAACGCCTGCTGCTCCTCCAGGAGCATCTTCTGCCGGAGGGAGACACCGCAGCGTGGCAGAACCCACCCCGCACCACCTCCCCTGCTCAGGAACCAGCCCCCCGACACCCCACGGCTGCAGCTGGAGGGTCCCCCGCCCCCGGCGCGGGCCCGACCGCGTCTCAGGGCGCTGCTGCGTGGATCGTGCGCGGCAAGAGGCGGGCGGAACGGCGGCCGAGAGGAGAACGGTGGCGCGGTACAAATCGGGGGAGGGGGGGGTTGTGGTGGGTGTTGAGTTTTCCAGGGAAAACTGTTGTTGCTGCCTGCCCTCTTTGAAGTGGCGAGGAGATCATAAACCCGGCCTGACCTTTTGTCCTTCTATCTGTGATGCGTGGCGTTGGGAAGCGAAGGGATCGCCCCCTCCCCGCAGGCTGCGGACCCCGGCTCCGCTCGGGGCTCAGCGCGGCTGCTCAGCGCAGCACCCGGGGCCTCCAGAGCGGAGCATTCGCATGGCCTGGACCCCCCGGTGTCCACCCGCTCCCGCCCCCGGGCGGCCCAGTGTGCCCGCGGCGCGGTTCCTCACGGTCCCGGGGACGCGGAGGGGCAGGGGCTCCCACGGAGCATCCCAAGCCCGCTATCACCTTTGCGGTTATTTGTGGTTTTTTTCACGTTTCTGTAAAACACAGCGATGCCCAGCGGGGAAGAGGGGGGATCACTACTAGGAATGATGAGCTGCCCCAGGCCTGGGCAGCACTGGGGGGGAGGGGGCGTCTGGAGAGGGGGGGTCGGATCTTTTTTGGAAACCGCCGCTGCTTCTCTGTAGCACCATGCCCTCTTTTTCCTCTGTCCCTGTCTTTTTAAATTCAAAATATGGGTGATCCTGTGGCGATCGCGGCCCAGTGTGTTCCCAGAGATAAAAGTGAACTCTGAGATGGATATGCTAATTAGACTGAAGTAATTTAAAAGGTGTTAGATGGGCAGTCCTGCAGAGTTGAGAGCGCTTTGGTGGCACCATCTAACACGCTCCGCGATCTCTAGAGAGCTGCCCACGGGAAGCCACCGGGAAGCGAGGCTTGAAGGACGAGAGCGTGGAGAAGAGGCGTCCCCTCAGTGGCGGTGATTGCTCGGGGGTCCGCACGGAAGGGGCGTCCCATCCCCCCGCCCCGGGTGGGACTGAGGGGAGGGACGCCCACAGCCTCGCCGGGGCTCCGTTCCCCGGCCCGGCTGGTGTGGGGGGGCAGCGCCGAGGTGGAGGTGCCGCCGCTGACAAAACCAGCGGGGTTTATTTTCGAGAGCGCCAGGGGAGGCAGGAAACGCCGAGGGACTTCTCCTTTTCCGTCAATGTGCGTTATCGCCGTCGTTCGCCCCTCACCTACCGCTCGCTGCGGCGGCCGGGGGGCAGCGCCCCGGGGGTCCCCCCGCCCGCGCTCGGCAGAAGGAGCCGCCGGGGTCCCGCAGCCGGGAGCGCCGCTGCAGGGTAAGACGCCCCTCGGGAAGAGCTGCCCGCAGCCCCGGGGCTGCTTCTCCCCAGCGCCTTCTGCGACCCCGGGGCTCTTTCCCCCCACCCAGTCCACAGCCGTGCAGCGACCAAGGGCTGCGTCTTCAGAGACACGGTTGTGCCAAAGCAGAAAACCAACCTAATTTATCACAGCCTGAACCCTGCTCCTACCTGTTCCACCAGCCTAGTGTGGGAGGGCCACGGTGAACGCTTCAGTCCCCTCTCTCAGTCACTTTCACTGATCTCGAGTGTGGTTATTTTGATGGTTAAAAAGACATGGTTTTAAAAGTCAGCTTTGCAGAACTTTCTGCCTGGTGACACGCTTACATGCACAGCTGAGAAGGAGTCAGCCTCCGAGGGAGGCCAAGCCACACCAGATGCTGGCTTCTACCTCTTCCTGAGAGCTGCGTGAGAAACCCCACCGTATCCTCTGAGATTTCTGCAGTGACGTGGTAGAGCGAGGGCCTGGCCTCCGGGGAGCCGAGCACGGCCGGACTGCGGAGCCTGGGCTTCCCCGACCCCGCACGGCGGCTCCTCGCTCCAGCCCAGCGGAAGAGGGTGACGTGGGGTGCTGTCAGCAACAGACCCGGCCTGCCCCGGCCCGACGGGGTCCCAGGGTCCTGGAGGGGTCCTCAGAAGGCAGAGTGCCCATTTCAGATGCAGCAGCCGAGGCAGGATGAGCACTGCTTTTGGGGGACTGGGGTGCAGAGCGGAGGGAACAGTCGCCTGAAGGTTGCGGTGGTGTTTGGGCTGTGGTGTCTGGGGGTGCAGAGCAGCCCCCAGAGGGCCAGGGGCAGGGGAGAGGCTGCCCACACAGGAGAGCAGGGAGGTGCGGTGTCGTGCCCAGGTCCCAGCAGAGCATGCAGCAGGAACCACATCTTCGCAGCTGGAGGTCAGGGGCCTCCTGAAGAAGCTCCCTCAAAGCCCACCCTTTGTCACTGAGCTTGGGCTTCAACGGCGCCCCTGGGCACCTGGCAAGCGAGATGCCCCGAGGGGCAGGTTGTAACCTCACTTCTGCATCGAGCAGAATGGAGAAGTTTGCTGGGGGCTGCTGTTTTGCTTGAAGGAGCAGCTCACTCAGTTCATAAGCCCCGCTTCCCTCTCCCTGAACGCATCCCTCCATGGATATTTTGAAAAGAAGGGCCTATTTTGTCTCTGCTGAAAAGCAAAGAAACCAAGAATAGGGATTTTTTTTTTTTTTAATGGGAGCTCTAGTTGGAAAGCGATCGACTCTGCCACACAATACTGGCTTTTCCAGTCTCTCTCGAGAAAGCCAAGAACAGAAATTTCAACCCAAGTGCATGCCGTGCTCTAACTGTTGTGTTTGCTGCTATTAAAACGCTGAAAAAGGTCAAATTGATTCCTTTGCTTTGAGAATTACTGGGAGAAGAGGTAGATTGGAAGATAGGAAGTTAAATCACTGAATAGTCTGCTTCCAACAATTGCCAGCGAAGAGGAAAATACAGTTGATTAAGTGAGGCCTTTGCTAGACACAAAAATGTCCAGAAAATGCAAGCAGAAGACAGCAGGTTAAGAAATCTAAGGCTTTCTCGAGGCTCAGAAGGAGACGTACCCAGAGTATTAGCTTTCCTGGATTAGGTTTCATGTTAATAACCTGATTCTCTCCTATTGATTGAAAAAAAGGGAGGTGGGTCACAGCCTCAAAACACATAATTAGTTCTCATTGAATAAATGGCCAAGATCAGAAACTGGGCAGCATTCAGCGTCCAGCTCTGTCCACGATCTCTCAAGATCAGGTGTTTAATACATACAGGAACATGGTACAATATTCTCCCTGGCTAATTGATTGATTGTTAAGTGAATACATCCCTGTTGAATGAATACATACAGGTTGACATGCTGCCACCTATATAAAGAGATGCCGCTGTAAATCCCAGCTGCCAAAGGATTTTTGATCTTAACATCTTAACATTTTCATCTGAAGTCTTATTTTGCTTCTAAAGAGATTTTTAATTTTCCCTAGAATATTTACTAGATACATAATAGCACATGCTTTATGTCGGTGTTTTAACCACCACTTTTTCACGGCCTGCAGAAATGTTTCCTTCCATGGTTTTAGGGACGATGATGGCACATGCAGGAACATTTAAATACACATTTTATCATGCTAATCACCAGAGTCCCCGTGCAGCGAGGGCTACATACTCACAGTGGATATTCAGAGGAGCAGTGCACTGTCACGGGTGAAAGTGTTTGCACGTTTGCAAGCCCCAGCCCACGCTGTTTGACCCGGGAAGTTTTTCATTCACAGTAGCCCCTGGTAGACACACGGGCAGGGGGAGTGTCTGTGTGGGATGCACGTCCTGGGGGCTGATGTCCTCAATGGGCCACTGCGCCTGTGGCCTGGGGCAAGCAAAGGACTTGCCCACAGCAATTTGCCAGGCTTTCATATTTGTGAAGCACCATCAGGAGCAACTCAAGGTGTTCCCCCACCACTGTGGACAAGCAGATGTCTTTTTGATAGGAGAAGCTGAAGCCCTCTGGCTGGTGTTTTTTAATCTCTTTTCAGATGTGCACCCAAAGCACCTCCCAGGGTCCCCCTGCCCGAGGCAGAGTCCGTTTGCTGGAGGCAGCTCTGCCTTTCACGTGGGGCAGTTGGACGTCGTGGTCTCGCAGGTCCAGGAACCGGCTGTGGCTGGAAGGGCAGGTCTCGCTCCCTCCCTGCCTCCCCTCCAAGCTGTAGCTGCCTCTGGGGGCTGAAATCACAGAAAACAAAGAATTGATAACTACACTGGAGTGGCTGCCCTGTGCCAGGCTAACCATGCTGTAACCAGCCTGTGCTGCCTGGCAGAGAGGGTCGTTGCTGGAAGGGAAAACACAGGGGGCAGGTGGCTGGGGAGGGGGCGCGGGGGGTGGTGCTGGGCTCTCTGTTGGCAGCAGCTGTGTGGTGCTGGGATGGGGCAGAGCTGTCAGGGCAGCCCAGGGCTTCCCATGCAGCCAGGCTGGCTGTGACACAGGGATGGAGCCAGCCACACCGTGAGGGTCACGTTCCCCCCATGATGCTCAAAAAATGCAATTATGTCTCCTGCCAGCTTGGCTCCCTCTCTGTTGTTTTGCTGCTCGGGGTTTCCATCACCACATCCCCACAGGGTCCAGCTGGAACGGTCTCTGACAACCTGGAAGAGCCTATGCCGGGGCAGTGGGACTGGCCCACCACCACCAAGACAACCCCAGGATGGTTGGCCAGCATCAGTGGGGTCGGTCAGCTGCACACCTCTCTGTGGCTGCACCACCACCTCTGCCCAGGGCGGATGTTTTTCTGGGGAATATTTCTTGCGTTTTGCCTCCCGCCAGGTTACCCCAGAGAGGGCCAGCCGCCCCCTCCTTGGGCACCCACCCGTGTCTCTACCACTTGTCCTCAGGACGCTCTGCTTTGTGGCACTGCTCTGCCCAGCAGCACACTAAGGACAAAAGCTGTTGTGCAACAGAATGAAAAAAATAAAAGCACAAAAGGAAAGTTCCACTGCATTTGCTCTGTGTGCTTCATCTGTTACTTTACTTAAAAAGGTGGGGAATGTTTATTGTCTTTTCGTCTCCAGAATCAGCTCCTCCCCTTCTGCTCTTGCTGTGTTCCTCTCACCCGTACCCAAGCACCGCACAGCTCTACACACGGGCACCAAACACCACAAAACACACAAACACAAAAAGCACCAAACAAACACCACAAAGCACTTTTTTTCCCTGGAAACCCTCCTGGGCAGCGCTTCCAGCCGTGGGGCTTCGGGAAACGCTCCCGGAGGCAGCAGCAGCCTCGGCCCCGGGGAGGCTCATCCCTTGCCTGAGCTGCTGGCACAGCCGGGCCCAAAGTGTCCACTGCCCAGTGCCACAGGCAGGGAGGGGGGAGCTCGAGAGAAACCTCCCAACCTCCCCCTGCCCCAGGGGGGGTGGAAAGGGATGCTCCGTGCGGGATGTGAACAACTCCCTTGGGTGCAGGCCCCGCAACGACGGGTCGGGGCTGGTTTCAGTCCCTGTGCCCCTTTGAGAATAATTACCGCACCGGATTGGTTTGGGTTTTTTTCCTCTCCTTAGGTATTTTTGGTGTAATTTCTTTTTTCTTTATTTGCATTCACTCTAATTCAGTGGGGCGGGGGCTATGTTTGGAGCAGATGACAAAGAGCTCTGCTCTTCATCGTCACACGGTGACTTGCAGTTAACTGGGGACCTTAAGAACAATACAGAAATCTATTTCATTAACTCCAGATACTGCTTACCTCCAATTATACAGCTGTATGAAAATTACTAAGTGTGAAATATAAAAAGGTTGTCTTGTAATTGAAACCTTTTTTTTAGTTAAATTTTGAAATCAATAAGAAGAAAATTAAAAAAGAGCGGTTTGATAACACTTACCCTGTTTGCTCAATATATAGCTATAACCACCATGAAAAGCCGTATTTACCTGGTGATGTGTTCTGCAGGAAGGAAAACTGAGGAATTTCCTTGCTGGCTTTAAAAATACAATATTTTAGTTAAGCGTAGAGATCAGGCAACACGTGTGGGCAGAAATGCAGGAGGCATCACCAATGGGACAAGACTCTGGCTGGTGGGCAGGCCTTCTCCATCATCTCACCCGCAAAAACCACCCCACAAAGGGGCTTCACCCAGAGCCCCCAGCACAGCCCCCAAGGCAGCCCAGAGACGTGCAGGGCTGCCCGGCGTGGGCTGGGGAAGAGCCACTGGAAAGGACTGTGAAGGGTCTGTGGGCAGGACCCCCGGTGTCCCGGGTGGCAGGACCAGCCCTGCCTGCCCACCAAACATTGGGTGACCGCCCACTCAGCCGCTCCCACGGTCATTTCCCACTAACATCGAGCCTCGAGGTCTGTCGTATCTCGCACTGGAGATCTTGCAGGTTCAGGGGACGGCCCTCCAGCCCTTGTCACCAGCCTTGTCACCAGGGCTGGTGGCAGCCTCTGGCGTGACCGAGGTGGCAAAGACAAAGCCCCTCGTATCTAGTGTCACTAAAGCGGAACAAAACACTCTTCAGGGGAATTTCCTCACTGCTGTTACAGCTCTGCTCTGATATTTACTTCGCTCGCTAATGCTGCTATTTTAGTTCCGTCTCTATTTCTTGCCCTGTAGGACACGCATTATTTTGAGTATAGAAACCGATTTCAGGGGAGTTTTTCAGAAGTTTTGCACCCAGGCACATGGGACATTGTTAACCCCTTGTTTCCTGAGGTCATGGTGCCAGCTCTGGAAACTGAAGTTGTGACAAAATCTTGCTCTTTGGCAGAGCAAGAGACTTTCTCTGTTCCCATCTCCAGCTTCAGGAGTCAAAGAAACCACTCTGGCCCATAGTCCAACCTTGCCCACAGCATGATGCAGGTAGGAATTGTCACCCCTGGAAAGGAAGATGCCACCAGTTCTTCTGTCATAACTTGGTCAGGACGGCTGTAGACCCAGGTGAGTTCATGCTTTGCAGCTAGGCCTGGGAAATCAGCAGGTATCTCCCCATCTTTGTATCCCACTGCCAGGCCCAGCAGAGAGGACAACATCTGAGGTACCCCAGTGGCTTGCTTGAAAAGAAGATCTTTCAATGAGAGCATGCTGGCACTAGATGGACAGTGAGTGGATCCTACAGAGAGAAGAAAGGACTTAATCTGGAAAATGGAAAGGTTCTGGCATGGAAAAGACAGGTCCTATGTGCCCCTACCCTGGATGGGCATTTGGATTGGAAGTGGGGCTCAATGTTTCCCAAGATCTGCCAGATCTATGTGATCAGGGCAAAAAAGACCCCAGCATGAACCTGGGTGATGAGCAAGACAAAGATCTGTGGAAACTCTCCACTGCTGTTATCCCTCTCTTTTGTTTCAAATTTTAACATACTTTTTGCTAGAAGGTCCACCTTCTAGCAAGGTTCATGTGAAACTCACTGGGCTGTCAGGTCTCCAGCCTCCAAAAAGCAACGCATTCTGCATCCTCAGGACTACAGAGGAGAAGCTACAAGAGGCAGCTCCTGACCATGCGGAGCTGCCAGCAAAGGCAGTGGCTCCATGTTAAAAGGAAATTCCTATTTTTCTGTCACAGTCCTACAGCTGATGACCTGACAGCTCTGGCTGCTGGGGTCCATCTGCACCACCTCATCCCCAGGAGTGTCACTTCTGCACAGTGATGTTTTGATCCTTACTGTGTCTGGAGTCTTCAGGAGGGAATACGGGCATCCCAAGGGATGCAGAGTCCAGCCCCTCCATGCCTGTTTTCTTCACTGCTTGGCCAAGGGGCCAGTGTTCCCAGCACCACGAGGAGGAGAAGACATGTCACTCACCCTATCATTCTCATTGCTCTCACTAGTACGGAAACTGCATCCTCCAGACAGACTGCAAGCAGAACACGGGCTTCCCCTGACCCCAAAGCCCCCTCAAGCCCCCACTCGCTGCCTCACAAATACTGCAACTACCAAAGGAACCAGAGGTTCCCACCAGAGCCCGGCTCCCCTGCGCACCAGCCGTGGGAGCTTCACCCCTGAATACACCTCACGCACATGCTCCTTCTCCTATCTCTAGTATTACTTTTTGGTGTTTTGTTGTTTTGGTTTTTTTTTTTATAAAGAAGAATACCACTAGCGTGCTTCCTCTGTCTGCCTCCAGGTGATTTTAGGAAGCAGTCGTGGTGAGGCAGCAGATCCGAGAGGCAGGTCCTTGTCCTACCCAGGTAAGTCACCTGAATCTCATACCAGTTAATTGTATCAGCAGAGTGAATCCTACCTCGTGGCTGGATGGAATTCAATCTAACAACTTCATTTGCTCTGGTTCGATAGAGGCGTTTTAAAATGTAAAAGTCTACCTGCAAACTACAGTCTTTAATCCAGCCTCCAGAACCTGGGTCTGGAATTCTAAAACCACATGGAAGAAGGGCTTTTCTGCTTGCTATATTTGCTATCTGAATATAGCAAATGATTTTAGAAACAGAGTTGTACATGTATATCAGATATCATTTGAAGTAATGAGTGTATTTTTCTAATCTTCCCAATGCCAACCTAACAACCCATTTCCAATATCATGCATAATAATTAATTTGTTTTCCGTATAGTAATAAGATTAACAACTTCGCATTTACACGGGGTACTGAGTTATGTTCAAATAAAATAAGTTCTAATGAGAAAAATTGGAAGTGGCAGCAAATCAATGTTCCACTCAGCAGCCCAGGTTTATGTGTGTTTGTCTATCTTTCCTGCATGTATTTTTGTCAAGATTCCACTGTAAACAAGATAATTTCTTTCGTGTTGGCTTAGCCTGGGTAAATATGTTTAATGAACAACAAATACATTGTAAACACTGAAATAAATCTAAATACCTCAGAAAACATCCTGGAAGCTATAGGGTGCTTCCACAGACACAGAACGCTTAACATGAGGCGAACTCCACGTGAAGTCACCGCACGGAGAACGCTGACATCAGGCACAATTAATTCTTAAATGCTTTACATTAAAAGATCCACACATACAGAACACGCATATATCAAAGAAGTCTCTTTTTGTCAATAGGGCTGGAAATTTTTCCTTTTTTAAGGGAAATATTGAAACACTAGCAGAAATAAATGAATTCTAACTAAGCAAGGCAAAGATTAGAGAGATTTCTAGTTCTTTCTAGAAATTGGTATTCATAGAAGAGCCAGTGCTAAAATACACCGCGGTGACTGTCTGAGCCTAAACCTCCAGGATTTACCCTGGCAGTCCTTTCTCCAGGACTCCCACTTAAGCCCATGCCTCTCCAACGCCGCAGTAACGAGCTGACCCGTGTATTTCTGCACAACACGGGAACGAGGAGTTTCACTCCAGCATTTACCTGCCAGCACTTCTGGCGTCCCTCTGCCTTCCTGCTGGTGCGGACCCGGGTCCCAGAGGAGGGGGGGGGGGGTCTCCATCACATTTTATAGCCCGGAAAGCCTGGTGCAATGCAGGTGGAGACCTCTAGAAATCCCTTGGACATAAGCAAAGCCCTCCATTACTGGGAAAAGCCCCTACGTCTTCCCAGGCAAGGATGGTCATGGAGAGCGAAGACACTTTCATAGAAACATAGAATTGTCCCAGTGGGGACAGTGTCTGCCGGGGCAGAGGCAACCATCAGCATCTCGTGGTCCCCAGCAGGAGCAGCTCAGAGAGGGGACCTCAGATGGGGAAGTCTCTCTGATTGTGTCTCCACCAAACTGCAGGGGAAGGTCTCTCCCCTGGTAGCGGCAGGGTTTTTGTCCCTTTTCCTTTAGATCTTGCGTCAACTACAAGTGTGCCCTCTCCCCTCCCTGATCCTCATCCCAATTTGCCTCCTGCCCTCTTTCCCGTGCCCCTGGTGTCCCAGGTGTGGGTGATCCACTGGGGACCAGAAATCCCCTGCCCTGAGGCAGATTGTGGATCTGCATGGGGAGCTGCGGATGCTTGATGAGGCCAGAAGGGTGGGAGGAGAACAGAGGGGCTGACGTCCATGGCTCTCGTGTGCCACCAGCACCTGCAACCCGGGGTCCTGCCAGTGGGACAGACCCTACACACGTGGGCCTGACTCCACCATCCTGTGTTCCATCAGCACCCAGCGCGTTGTCTGCCTCCCTGGGAATGTCCCTGCAGCTGCGGGGCTGTGTGGATCCCTTCAGCTCCCCGTACAGCACACACTTGCCCTTTCCTTCTGTTATTCCTGGGGCCTTGTTAATATGAAAACCCCCACATGCCCCAGCAACAAGCACTGGCAGCCCATAAACCCCCCATCCCCTGGGCTGCATGCCCAGCAGCGTGGCCAGCAGGGCCAGGGGGGGATTCTGCCCTTCTGCTCCACTCTGGGGAGACCCCCCAAGTGCCATCTCCAGCTCTGGAGCCACCAACAGCAGAAGGACATGGACCTATTGGAGAGGGGCCAGAGGAGGCCACAGAGATGCTGTGAGGGCTGGAGCCCCTCTGCTGGGAGGACAGGCTGAG
>BJBW01004883.1:6680-38189 GCA_004320125.1 Scolopax mira
CCAAACAGTAAGCTTAAGTAGGCTTATGTTTACCAAATCCACAACAAACCAATTATTTGCTCTATTCCAACTATCAAATAACAGGAATGAGTATTTCTTCATGTCAATATGCACAATTCAAGATCATATCTTACTTTTTCATTGTACTTTTTGCATACTTCATTCCTTGCTTCCAATACCATCTATTACAGACCAACTCAGTTATGCATTAAACATTTTCAATCAATAAGTTTTTAATACAGGTATTGCTCAGCCATAAATCTCAAGACATACAAAAAATTAAGGAAGCAATATAATTTAATCAGTCAGATATAATGAAATTCTGAAGAGTTTTTTAACTCTGTTTTAAGAGAATTATTCCATGAGCAATGGAATTATTGGAGACAGCCATTTTCTGTTTATATGATGTCTCCCTCTTACCCCAAAAATATAAATTCCTCCCTTCTAGCTCTCACACCCCTTTATATGAAAGATACTACAGCTTGTGAATAATCTCTATGTACCAGCTGATCATTGCAAATACACAGACCAGCCAACTAGGCTAGCTGCCAACAGCAACAACAGGTATCTTTCTCTTTTCTTCCCTAAAGCACTGATTTCAATACCTCTTCTATCCACACACCAGCTTTCATGAAACCATATAGGAGACTCCCTCTGTGTTTTAAAGAAATGTATCAGATACCTTGGTTCTGTGCTTTTAGCTGGATCATGAGTGAAGAATTACAATTCTCAGAAAAGCTGGTGTTGAACTGATTTTTCTCCGAAAACATTACACTAGAATTTGTTTCCCACTGAAAAGAGGATGTTGTATAACTTCCCCTTGCAGGTGTTTCTTGATTTTTTGATGGTGTCTTTTCTTGTTGCCATGAAAACACAGACGAGGAAGCCTGATGCCATGCACCCTCCCTGTGACTCAAAGAACTTTGAGGGTGAGGCTGATTTCTTTCCTGTGTCCAAGAAAAAAAATATCTACATTTACACAGCTCCATATCTAACAAAATAAATAATTTATTAATAAGTAATTAATAATAGGTTGTGGTCATTTCACATTTTTTATACTATCACATCATCCACCAGTGCAAACTACTGATTCACAAAACTATTTTTTTTTTATACTACATAAATAACTTTAACCCAAGTATCTACGAATAGCTGATAATCATAAACACTAACCAGGATGTCAAAAAAAGTAGCTCAGTTTGTGTATCTTTATAAGTAACATACACAGGTTTTTGTCTTCTCAAGAGACATACCATTTTTCAAAATTGAAGTCTACATTTTTACAGGCAAGTGCTGACACAAATAAGCTGCAAGAAATATGGAAGTTTAGACTAATATATCTGATATCTGACCCACATTTAGTACTTCTAGACAAACGCAGGTAAATTTATGTAAACCTATGCACACGGTATATCCCAAATTTGTAATAATAAAATACACCAGGTACTAGCTTTGAACCTCTTCCTACAGAAAAACTAAACAGAGCCAAAATACTAGATGTTTTTCTTTCTTAAGTGAAGAAAAATTCAAACAGTAAAGCCCTTAATGTATTTTGCCTGGATTTTCAAATGTCTCTTATTTGATTTTTTTTTTTAAACTAAAGCCCTAAACTAGGTAATAGGCAGTGTGACTTCTCAATCCAACCAGGGAATATATTATGTAGGAATATCTGTGCTAAGACCAGAAATCTATTTAGTCCAGAATGCTCTGTCCAATGCTGTAATGTAACTTCTTTATAGATAAAGAGCATAAAAATCTAACTATGCATATAGTAATCATTTCCCTTATATACCATTTAAATTTATAGGTTTTCTGAGACAAGAGTTCGCATCCAGGAAATTAAGGGGAATAAATAATCATTTTTGCTGTAATACTTTACATGTACTTCCTCTTTTGTACCTCTGTGTTTTGGCAAATACTCCATGACAAAGCAGAGTTCAACCATTTAACACACTACAGTCTAATAAAACAGGTTTTGTTCTGAGCCTGGAAAGCTGGTGCTGTAATTATGCCTTATGAAAAGTAGGAAAACAACCATTCTCTGTTTCCTCTCTTGATCCTCACTCATCTTTTTAACATCCCCTTCTACCATATTGTTTGGACATTAACAGATTTTGTAAGGAATACTCAAGATGCAACAGCCATTGGGCTATATATAGGCAAAGAATATTTTCTCATTAGTTCTTAATTCTTTTCCTAATTAAAAAAACAACCAACATTCTAGAGTTCAGTTGCTGAACACTAGAATGAACTTTTTAGAGAACAAGTTGCAATTATTACTGAATTGCTTCCTGGACCAATTGCATTAAATTTGGAACCTGAATGTACCCAGTATAAATTGCTCAGATTACGTTTTCCAGATGCATTACATCACTTTTTTTTTAGGCTGTATTTTACTTACCATTATTGCAATTATTTAATATTAGAAAATATTGTGTGGTCTTCAGCCATATTATTTAAACTATTTTTCAAATCACTAATAAATATGCTGAATGCCACAGTTCTCTTTACCAATCCTTTTCAGGGTCCACTGTTGATCACTCTCCAAGCTGTAAAAACTGGCCATTTATTGCCACTGCCCTCAATCTTTATATTTGCAAGACCTACTCTCCCTTATCAAAACTATTTTTTCAGTGTTTTGTGGATATCCAACAACATTATACTGAGTCACATTTAACTCACACATTCTCTGATTTATTCTTAAAAAACCAAAAACTCTAAAAATATGCAAGGTATGATTTTCCCTTTACAAATAGTTGATCTTTTCCCCATACACCTTACCTATATATGCATCAATAAGCATATTGCTTTAAATTTCTAAAATTTGCCCAGGACAAAAGGTTTGCCTGACTAAACTACATTTCCAGGAATCAGCACTGTCAACTTTTTTTTTTTTAAGAGAAGAATGAAATAAATTGCACACCACAGTGATCCAGCAGTCCTACACTGCAGTGGCCTATCAATTTACAGGTAAATATTATCTCTATCTAGTGATTGGTTTTATTACTGTTCATTTTGTCTATTTTAAGACTACTTCTGACTTTTAGATTTGAGGCTATGCCACAGATTCAACCCCAATAAAGAAAGGCTCTGATATAGAAAACTTTCTAAGCCTTTAGATAGTAAATTTAAGTAGCTGGTGAGGTGTCTAAAGCACAAGTCTTATGAGGAACAGCTGAGGGAACTGGGGTTATTTAGCCTGGAGAAAAGGAGGCTGAGGTGAGACCTTATCACTCTCTACAACTATCTGAAAGAAGGGTGTAGCGAGGTGGGCATTGGTCTCTTCTCCCAAGTAAGAAACGGTAAGGCAAGAGGAAATGGCCTCAAGTTGCACCAGGTGAGGTTTAGATCAGATAGTAGGAAAAGTTTCATCACTGAAAGGGTTATCAAGCATTGGAACAGGCTGCCCAGGGAAGCAGAAGTGGCTGAATCACCATCCCTGATGGTATTTAAAAGACAGGTAGACATGGTGCTTAGGGGACATGGTTTAGTTGTTAAATAAAGACTAAGCAGTCTTCAGTTAATGGTTGGACAATCTCAAAGGTCCCTTCCAACGTAGATGATTAGGATTCTAAATACCAAATTAAAAAAAAAAAATTATTTCAGCTTTTCCACAATGACTCCTTTTTCCTTGAGGGCTTTCAGATCTTAGTCATCTATCAGCCTCAAAAGATTCCCCAATACCATTCCTACTATTTATGCACTTGAAAAATGTATTAGTTTTTATTTGCTAGGCAAGTTATTTCTCATCTTTCCAAGGCTCTTTTATTATCCTATCATGAACTTGGTGAAACTGACACTGTTTTTTCCTGTCCTTGCACAAGACTTCCAGTTTTTAAAGGATGTATTCTCATTTTCAGTGCTCTTCTTTCCTTTGCTATTTAATTATGCTGCTTTTCTGGATTCTCCAAGATTACTTCTGAATGACAATACACACAGATAATTTTTTTTTAATTATACTTTAAGTGATGTAGAATATATTTCACTAGTTTCCCACTCCATTTCCCAAGTTCACTCAGTAGCTACTTTCTTACATATCATGCATTCCATTCTCAGGAGATACGTACATTAATCTGGATGGTTCTCAGTTCTAGTTCTAGCTTTTTTCTTTCTTGTACTTCTTTCTTATATTTTTCTTCTAGTTCTTCAAACTTAGCATCTATAAAGACATGATGAATACTTCATAATCTAACTTAGACATGGGTAATCTTTTCTAGACTATTGCTGTCACAGGAACGATACAAATGAACAGCTATCAGAAGTGTCAGGTCATCATGAGGAAGAAGCAACTGTATATACAGTGTGTTTGGTAATTTAGGACCTCTGAAGTACACTGATATATGGAACTTGACATAAGAATGAAAACTCAACTGTTCAAAGTAAGGATCCAATGCCACAATTTTTTTTTTAAATCTTCCCTTTCCTCTAAAAAAAAAATGTATGTGTATATAACATATATATACAGGTTTAAAAAATGAATATGTAACAGATTTGTTACATTATATATAAGTTTTTTCAAAAAGTTTCCCTACCAGCAACCCAATAGCATTAATATTAGTAAGAAATGAGTAGAAAATAATGCTGGATCTTTTAACAGAATGGTTCGGATTGGAAGAGACCTTAAGGATCGAGTTCCAACCCCCCTATGATGCTTTGGCCTTCCTGAATTCACCTCTACATAACCAGGCAGTGTCCCCCTACTCTTCCTAGGATACTTGACCCTGCTTGAACTGCCTGTGCAGCTCTTCTTGCCTTCTAGTTTGACCAGCAGACCCCAACTCAGCAATGCTGGTCTCTTCCCTTTGCTTGATTTCTTACACCTGGGGGTCAAGAGCATTTGTCAAGAGCTCTATGGAAAGCATCCTTAAAGATCTGCCAACTCTGTTCTGACCCCTTGACCCTGAGGACCCAGGGGGCCCAATTGACTAACTCCTTGAAGATCTAGAGGTTTGTTTTTTCTTCTATTTCTGTTCAAATACAAAATTCATACAACTCTCAGGAAAATTCTAGAACTAGAATGTGTTGTAGCATTCTAGGGAGCAGTTGAGGGAGGCCATTGTCCCACTCTTAGTGCACTAGTGCAGCCCCACCTTGAATACTGAGTTTTCAGCACCTAAATGTAAAAAGGACATGAATCTATTACAGTGTGTCCAGAGGAGGGCAATCAAGATGGTGAAAGGTCTTGAGGGCAAGGTCTGAGTAGCAGCTGAGGTCACTTGGTTTGTTCAACTTCGAGAAGAGAAGGCTCATCAGAGGTTACAAATTCCTTTCAAAAGAGACAGCAGAGGAGGAGATGCTGATCTCCTCTTTGGTGACCAGTGATAGGACATGAGAAAATGGGATGAAGCTGCATCAGGAGAAGTTCAGACTGGACATTAAGCAATAGTTCTTCACTGGAACAGGGTTCCCAGGGAAGTGGTTATGGCACCAAGCCTGTCAGAGTTGAAGGAGTTTCAAATAGCTTAGTTTTAGGTAGTCCTGCAAGGACTGTTTGCTCTCAATAATCCTTACAGGTCTTTTCCAACTTGAAATATTTTATGATTCTATGATCTTAAAGAATTTAAGGCCAGCATTCAAAGGAAAAAGATTCCCCAGTGATACCATTTTCAAGACAGTTATTTAAATCACTTCAGTCTAATCCATATCTCAGGAGTACCACGCTTAGTGGGATGCTTGACATTACTACTACTGTACACCTTTTCAGATATGTATAAAGAAATTAAAAGGAACAAGAGTGCAAGAAAGCAATCTCAAATCAACTATCAGAAACTAAAACTGAGATGCCAAGCTCACAGAACCTTTGCTTACAGCAAAGAAAGAGGTAAACAGCATGCATAATATTGAACTCAAAGTTTTTCAGCATGGAAAGCATAAGGGTGTCTGGCTACAGAACAGTTCTCCAGTTAACAAAACGTCCTTTCACTTTTCTAGTTTAATCAAATATTTTAGATCTATTTGACAACACTAATTTGAAGATAGAAGTGATGCTTTTAAATGCATACAATGGATAAATTGTGAAAAATACCATGCACAATAGTAATTTAACTAAAAAATAATTCCCTAAAGAAATAACACATATGACTGTTGACTGAACTGCAGTTAAAGTACTTGTGATACATGAAGAAAGAAATTTGCTCTTCACTACATGAAGGGAAGAGCTTACACCAGGAACAGGCATTAAGGAAAATTACTGCAGTCTGTTGATGGATATTGCTGTTACTATTCCATGTCCATCAATGTAGTGCTGAAAAGATGTAATACTTGCAAAAGTGTTCAATCTGCACTTATAATTTTTAAACTTGAAACCTATAGAGCTATAAATTAGACATAATAAGCTTTGTAATAGGGACTAGTCAACTCAGTACAAGTATAATGTTCAAAATACTTCTCCATCTTCCATGAAACTGCCACTTAACTGTCTGTGCTAGGTGAAGAAAAAAAATCATTTACCATTATGATTTTGAATTGGTGTTAAAGGTGCTGTAAAACTTTTCTGTGGAGTGCCACTGAATGATGAGTCTCCTGCAATCAATGTTTGCTGACTTCTATCGAGCTCACATTTGTATCTGTTTAGGAAAGAAGCAGCAGCAGAATGGAAACTCAAAGGTTAATTATTTTTAAGAGCCTTAAACACACAAATAAGTTATATTATTCTAAGAGCTGAGTTGGAAGATCAGATCAAGATACATCCACTGAAAAATTTTTACGTGTTTTAACACAGAAATAGGAAGAATATATTTTATTTAGAGTTTCTACGTATTTAATTAATCAAATAGGAATGAAAACTAAAAAGCAAAACCAAAAGAAGTAGAGGAAAATCAGTTAGAACTGCTTAAGATCTCATGTATAAGGCTGTAGTCCAGCTAAATACACATAAACCACTGCAAACATTAATAATATAAAACTCTCGTGCTTCAATAAGCATCTATTTGCCAGGAAACATACTACTTTTATTCTATGTTCTGATACTGCGCACTTTGAGAAACCTCTGCATATCTCATGAAAATGGAAGGGAACATCCTTCACCCAACCGTGTATTTTTCATGTGTACCATTTACATTGCTACCCAAAACACCACAGCAGTGTTTGTGGTGACTTTTATGAGCATAAAGAATCACAAGCTCATCCAATGAAACCAGATTAGTTTGGAGGTTATACAGCAACTTTTGGCCTGCTTAGTGAGCACAGGTTGATAAGATGGTTCCAAGCTACAGCTCATCACTCCACAACTTGCCTTTCCATTTCCTCCTCCTTTTTACAGCACAACACCAAGAACTCCTCTTCTGGTGGACTAACAGTTGCTAGGAAGTAGTAATTGATCAGTTACCAGCATAAAACAAAACAGAACCAAATATAAACCTAAAATCAATTGCAAGATCAATGGCAATGTAGTAACTGATGATCTTTTGTAGTGGACAGCTATGCAAATGATATATTGGGAAGGAGACTTAGTTTTGGAAATAGATAAATGGAACACATCCTTAGCCTGCAATCTCTCTGGCCCAACACTTAGGCAGCAGATACAGAAAACTTGAGTGTGGTTCTATCAGCCTCTTTGAATTTCCATAGATTCTTCTTTGATGGATCTCAGCAACTCCTCAAATAAAGCTGGTATTTCTACATGACATAAATTGTTTTTTAATCTTCTCACAGCAATCAAGTACTTAAACGAGCTTTAGTTTTCCCAGCTGGGTGGGGGGGGTGTGTGCACACACACAAGGGAAAAAACAGGAAGACCAATGTAGCTTCCTCTTTATTTGCTTCTACCAGGACGCATAGGAGGCATACTATCTAAAAGTTGAAGGAAATAGACATACTTCAGGCCATGGGGAAATAAACAAATACCACCAACACCCAAACTATTACAAAAGCTGGTATCACAGACTCACACCTCTCTGTGACAGTAATTCCACATTACTGGCACAACAATTTATTGCATATGCATAATCTGCCTCATCAATGCACACAGTTTCAGGAATTCCTTTATTCAAGAATAGGTGGTACCTCTGGTATGAGTGTAAGTTTAACAGATGACAATATTCACCTCGCTGTTGGCAACTGTTCCACCCTCAGATGAGAGATTTTAGGTGTGCCTATATTACAGAATACTCTTTTATTGTATGAATTGCATTCCTCCTCTACAGACAGTATACAAATACTGTCTCAGTAATAACAGTTTACGAATTGAGGTATTACGAATGAGGCACTTTTTTAACAAAGCAACTGAATTCAGTGATTCAGTCACCATTGCTTTTGACAACTTCCACTCGCATCAATGTTCATGCCTCCTTCCTCCAGCAGTCATATTTTATTTGTAGACTTGGTATTATGGACTGAGTTGTTCATGTACTTTCCTTGCAACTCTAAGCCCTTTGCAGGTTACTTTTGCTAAGTGACTCATTTGTGATAGCTTTATTTGGTTTGTTTAAAAACACTGAAGGAATGGCTCTCTTTTCACATGACACTGCAGAATTCCCCCAAATTAAACTGGGACTATAGGCACTAACTACTTCAAGTGACACACAGAGATTTATGTAGAAGTCTGTGTGTATCTAAAAACGGGCCAATGTTTTGAGATTTTGGTCACAAAATCTGAATGAAACCTGAGACTAAGACAACCTGAAAGACCATGAAGGATGCATTAAACATGAGGAAAATAACCATTGTACATAGGTTACAGACATACAGCAAGTCCTCACCTTTTCAGTCCTTGTTCTAGCTTTTTGATGCTTTTCTTGCTGGAATTCAGATGCCCTGACTGAATGTTGACTTGGGATTCTTTTACTTGAAGATCATTTGATATTTTCTGCTTTGCTTTCTCAAGACTATCACACAATTCCATCAAGCTCTGGTTCTCTCTTTTTAGTGTTGCAGCTTCATTTTTTTCATTTTCAACCTAGTTGGAATATAGACCACTTCAAAAAAAAGTCTCATAGTCCTATCTACACTCCTGTACAAACAGTATTTTAATTAAAAAAAAAAGTTTACATACCATTATTTTCTTCCTAGCATTTCAAAATTCTGAGAGTACTGAAAACCTCAGATATATAAGTCATTTAAATACTCTTGGGTGTGAACAAAACATTTCCTAAAATTCCACTCAGTGACATTAACAATTTATACTTAATGATTAGACACAAGCTCATAAAAAAATATTCATCTATCCTTCAAAATTAAGAATCCGCATTAGTCCACATTCTTCACGGATCAGCCTACCATCTTCCCTTTTCAGCCTACCAACTTTAGCAACCAGAATACCTCGACTCACTAAACATGTCCTGTAAAATGATTATCAAAAGTCACAACTTTGAAATTAGAAATAGAGCCTAGCAGTAGAGGCATCCTCCCCCCCCTTCCAGCTTCTGAGGTTACAGTCAGGTTACATCTTCGCACAAGTTATTCTTTTGACTGAGAAGCAGCAAGTATTAGCTGCTGCTTCTAAGTTTTAAGGCACACCCCTTATTTTAGTTTGGGGAGCACAGTAGTTCCTCTGGACAGTTGAAATAAATACCTGGAAACTTAGCAGAAAAAAACCAAAAGAAAACTGCTAGGCTTAAGTTTTGATAGATAGTTGTAGCAGCCTACAAAGAATAAAAGGCAACCTTTGTAAATTGCCTCTCAGCTGTAGTCAAACATCACAAAACAAAATTCAACCAAACAGGTCACCTCTGTTCTGAAGCAGTTTTAACAGGCATAAAGTAATTTCTTTCCTAAGTATAAAGAGATGTAGACAGGCCTCAAAGTAAACATAAACACCTAGAGATAGACAATTGTGCCAAATACAGATGGGAGGCAGGACTTCTATTAACAGTCAACAAGAACTACACTGAATGGAGAATACAATGAGTATGGAGTAAGATGAAAATAAACAGTTTATATTTCTGTGCTACCTTTCCAGTCAGTGGAAGAAACAAGATACTAACCCACCCCCTAACAACCACCAGATAATAAATCTTTAATTTTGTTTGTTATGAAGAATGGCATTTTAGCAAAATGACTGCAGTACCTACATTACCTTCTGTTTCTGTAAAGCTACCTCCAAATACTCTAACTGGAATTGTCTTTGCTGACGCTCCTTTTTAAGCTTATCTACTTGGTTTTCCAACTCATGAATCTTCTGAAGGACTCTGGGAGACAGGCCTTCTTTCCATTCTTCCACAGACCAGCTCATATTGATGGGATTCTTATGGATAGTACTATGCCTGAAACACAAAACCAACTATAATTAAATCTTGAAAGAGGTTAAAAAAAAGCTGCTCTTTTAAATAAACTCCATGTTTAAGCTTAGCAGTGATTACAATTTCACAATCTTGAGTTGCAGGCTTCCTGATCTAAACAGCAAGCAGCAGCTTTCAATATTAGGTCCAATTCTGACACACTTCTGTACATCTAAAATGAGATTTTAAAACCTCATGTTAATTGATCTCCTAACGATAACAGGGTTTATATTCTTAATGATATAAACCACTGTACTTCAGAAAGTTTCTCTCCAAGTCTTATTTTGACGTCTCTATTGCAGAACTACATTAGCACCTACGAGTGTTTTGTGCTTTGGTGGTGTTTAATCTGAAAGCCTTGTGAAAACCCACAGCTCTCTTTTAGGTAGAATCTATAGTTTTCTTTACAGAAGTTTGAAAAACTAATACTGCTGAGCTGGGATATCTACTGGCAGGAACTGAGGACAGTTCTTAAAGACAAGTTTGATACAATCATATGATTTTATTTTTTAATTGCTGTAATGACTCCTCCTTTTAGAGGATCTAGCACGGGCTTACCTTACAGAAACAGTAGCACAGCTCAGAGATTGTTTATGAAAGAAATTATCTCAGAATAACTAAAACTAGAGATCAAGGACAGACGGACAGCGCCCACACAGGGCTGGGGGACGGGGTAGTCGAGGTGTCCCGCACCTCACCAGGACCTCGGCCCGGGGAGCGCTCCGCCGGACGGACGGCAGCACGCCGACCCCTGACGGTGACACACCGGGGCACCACACGCACCCCCACTCCAGGGGAAAGCCGGTACCAGTGCCCTGATAATAGCCCTTGCCCGCTCCGTGAAGGTGGCATCGCCTCACGCCGAGGCGCACGGCACCACGCTGGCCCGCTTGGGTCGCCTGACACCCTCGCCCCTCCCGGCTGTGCAGAGGCGGACAGCGGCCCCGAACCCACCCCACCGACCACCAGACCGCTACACTGTTAAACGCCGACCAGAGTCCAGCGGCAGTCACCTACCCTCCCTCAGCTCCAGCTCCCACAGCCCCTCACCGGCGGCGGCGGCTCTAGCCCCGCTTCCCCGCCGCAATTCAAAGCCGCCGCCGCCCCGGCGGCCGTTTGTGCACGCCCAAACCATGGCACCGCCCGAGCAGGCTGATTGGCCTCGCCGCGACGCCGCTCTCCACGCGCACCTCGCCATTTTAGCAAATGAGGGCGCGGCGCCGGGCCGCCTGGCCGCGGGATTGGCTGGTTCGGAAGCATTCAAACTCCATTGGAAGCGGCGGGGGCAGGAGTGGCTCGTGATTGGCTTCTGAGGCCGTCGCCCACAGACGGGCGGGGCGGCCGACCCTGAGGGAGCCGGGGGCGCTGCCGTCATCGACGCCCTCTCGCCAAGCCAGCCCGCCGGGAATGCCCCGCGGTACGGCCCGGGGCGGCGGGGAGGAGAGGGCTGAGAGGATAGTGCGGCTGGACGGGCAGCAGGTGTAGGGGAGGAGAGTGTAAAGGCAGCCTTAGACCTGTCACTCCAAATCAGTTTCCCCATCCCACAGAGAAGCTGAGTTTTGAAAAGAAAAGGAAGCGTTTTCCTGGTGCTGTCCTGATGATAACGCATTCCCTTGAAAAGATCTACAGAAGTGGTTTAGTGTTCAGTTCTGCTTCTGGGGGTTGAGTTGGGGCTTTTTCAGGGGGAGTGGAAGGGAAGGCAATTGGCCCAATATTGCATGTTTTCTACCCTAAAATAGAAACACAAAATGAAAAAACACATTTTCTATGCATTTTCCAGCACTGATCACTGAATGCAAGTGGCAACAGTGAAAGCTTAAGGGTTTTCAAGCTGCCATGAGCTTCAGGTGCCTGTGACTACTTTCAAAGGGCTTCCTCAGCTCTTTCTCCCCCCTGCCCTCCCCTCGACCTGAGGGAGGGGTCGGGTTTGAAACAAAACGGTGTTTTCCCCTCAGAGTCTGGGAATTACGGATCAGATGATTATTCTACCTAGTTAAACATCTTGCTTCTTGTGATCGTTCTGAGAATATTTACCCAAGCACCGTTCTTTGAATCATATTTAGGAAACTGAGGTAAACAAGTCTTCCTTGATAAGTTAAACAGCTCACCAACCAGTTCGCAAGAGCTCTAATTATAAATAAATATAGTGCAACAAACTCCCTAGTACATTGTTTGAAATTTCTAAACTAACCCCAGAACAAAACAACAAGCCATCAAATTGATGGAACCGATCCATCATAAATACCTCTTAACAAATGACAAGTGAAAAAAAAAAAAAAACCCAAGCTAGAGAATTCCATGATGAAGTTCATGCACTGTTAGAGATGACTGTGCAGGTGTTACTGAAGGCAGAGGAGCAGGACCAAGCAGAAGAGTGGGAAACCCCTAACATAGTACTGGCAAATAATTCATGGAAGTTGGGGACCAGCGTGAACTAAAGGGGACCTCTCACTTGGCGAACAAGGGACAAATGTTGTGTAAGAAATAAATAAACATTATGTATTGCAGTCAGTAAGGATTTCTCATTTGACAACAAGAAACGTTACTTAACCAAGTGCAGAAGTTGAAAGAGTTTCCAGTTACTGCAGATGCTATTATAGTGGGACCACTGATGGACAGGGAACACTACAGCATTTAAACTACTGCATCATGATGAATCTCTTGGGGAAGGCTTCAGTGCAATAGCTTTGACTTCCAAGATTGGAAGGGATCTTTCAGAAGGGGAGAAATTAGAAGAGACAGCCATCAGAGTTCTTGCAAGGCATGAAAAATGAAAATTAGCTGGTTTGTGCATAACTTTTAAGTTCTGATGAATACCTGGATAGCTGAAGCTAAAAAAAAAGAGGAACCTGACTGCTGTTGCAAACCAAAATATGAGAGAACACTCATTCTGAAGCCTGTTTCTAATAATGGTCAGATTTGTACTGGTTGATAATGATTTACAAATGAATTCTTTCAGACTTGGCATCCTTCACTTGACTATTACAGCAATTAACTAATTACCATGCAAGTTAAAAACACTCATAAAAAGTACAGGAACTTTATTTTTATTTTGCCATATCCACTTTATTTTGCTTCATAAGTATTATATATATTAGTTATCAGAGGTAAATATAAGATACAAAAATATCATTAAATGCAAGGTTGAAGTATAAAATAGAAGAATAAGGTCAAATACCCTGAACAAATAATAAGAAGTTATAAAGGGTGTCAATAGCAACCGTCAGTTTGCCTAACACTTGCAATTATTTTTATTATTCTCTACTTGAGATCTTTCTAAAAGGCTCTTAAAATTCCCTGTTTTGGAGCACCCCATGATTTGGAGCAAAGAAAACTACCTCGGCCTTGTGAAGTGGCTTTTCTCTGTCCTTGAAATTCCATTGAGTTCTTACCAAATGTTAAAAATCACCATTTATGTTTTCTCACCTGCATTCCATACTATAATTTTTGGTGAAGGGCCAGAACACCGAGTAGAAATACAAAAACCAGTAGAGGTTGGGTTCCTATTGCTGCAGCTTATGTCAGAGCACATGATGAAACAAAACCGGAAGGGAAGGGAAGGTTAAGAGCTTCCAATGTGAAAATCCCACTTGGACACTACAAGGAGCAGAAACCAGACAGAGGTTTTTCCCCCATATTTTCCCTTTTCAGACACAGAATCTGGCAGGTACAGACTATCTCATGTGTATATATATATATATACACACGCACACATCAAAGAGGACCTGAGGAGCTGGAGCAACCCCCTTCACCCAGAGAAAGGGCCAGGTGCTCTGACGTGGTTCTAGCTTCCCTGTTGAGGCACTAGAGGGGCAGACGCTCTGCCAGGTTGGGGGTGAAGGAGAAGAAAGCCGAATCATCTCCCTGAGCCTCACCCAAACCCCACCCTGTGCTAAGTGCTGCCTCTTGCCTCTGGAAAACAAAATCCTCCATCTCTGCCAATGTGGGTGGGTAACTGAGAGAATGGCAGTTTAGGTGTTAGTACGGGAGTTGCAAGGTTAAGTCTGCGCTAATAAAGCCCAGTCAGCTACTGTTGTGAAATACAATGTTTGCCTATATACCCTTAGATTTCCTATCCTTCATATAACTGTTCCTCCACAGAAAACATACCTTGTTCAGTGAACAGAAAAAATATCAAGGAGGGTGCCATTAGGATGCCTGGAGAGCCTTACACCTTAGATTTTTTATCTGTCTAGACTTACACTCTTAAAAAGGTTGAAGTGACATGAATGATTCTTTTTTTACAATTCATTAACAAAATCAGAGAACACAGCATATTACAAATTACTATAAATAACAAACAATAACTTTATTCCCAAAGGAAATGGAGTGTTTCTTTAGTGAGTATGTCTTACCTACTATGGGAAACTGCTAGTGAAATGCTCATATTGACCACGGTCAACCGGTAAAGGTATTAATGGACAAAATACCAATAGTTGCTTTATTGTTTGGTGATCACGTTGTCTAGTACAGCCTCCTAAACACGAGTGGGTAGGTTTCCTAGTGCTGAGAAGGTGACTGAGGTTACCTGGCTTGTCTAAGGTGACACAGTGAATCATATGCAGGTGCTGGACAGGAACCCAGGGGTGGGTCTCCACAGCAGTTTAAAACACCTCAAGGCAATGTTGCCACATTCCCACCCTACCTCCTGTCCCTGACCTGCACACTGACACTGCTCCTTTATGACAACTTCAGTTCTGACCTGAACTGCCAGGTGAGATAGATAGTTAAATTGGCAAGGGGTATTATACTGGGCAAAGAACCTTTCTGGTAACAACAGCTTGTATACAGTTTGGGTCTCCAAACTGGTGAACTGTGGGGTCAGATAAATTCCTGACCCAGCTTAACAAATGGAATGGGGCTATGCAGAAGAGAGTGGTGACACCAGCTTAGATAATTTAAAATATTATGTAGCAAGATCCTAAGTCCCCGTGCTCTCATCCCCAACACTTATCTGTTATAAATGATAGTAAGAAACCTTCCCACAGTAAATGCATTCTTGTGTTTTAGAACTTGTGTGTTTCACAAAGATAAAACTATCTTAGAACTTCTACTTTAAGTGCAAGTACATATCGAGTACCTATCGAGTGCAATTATCCTGAATAATTTTCATCACAGGAAAATATTCGCTGACCTTTGCATGTAGTGTAGCATTATTGTGATTTTTAATATTCATTACCACAAATAATAGTAAAATTATTTAACAATATAAAGAATTTTAGATAAGGAGGGGTTGTCAATTGTTCAACACTTGTTAGTATATTGAAAGGGTGAAGGAAGAAAGCAAACATATAAAAAAATGTTTGTTATTTAAGTGCACACATACTGTCTTGACTTGAAGAACTGTGAATGGTTTGCAGCTATTAGCAATGATTACAGTAATGAAAAGGTATTTATATCTTTCCTTCCTGTTCTGAAAACACTCTTTTAAAACACTGTCAATACAGCCATTAGTATATTGCTTAAGGAACTAATGTGCAGGGAAGAAAATGATAAATAATTACAGCAATTACATTATGATATGACACATCAAGTCTATATTGTCTAGGGCTTCAAATTACTAGTTACTGAGCTGTAAGTAATATTGGAACTCTTTTTCATCTTAATGGTAAATTCCCTGTTTTTAGAGTTCTGCTGCCAGCTAGAAATAGCAGTACCAAGCAAATCTTTCACGCTACAGATATTAACACCAAAAAATAAATTCACGACACTATCAAGTACTGTTATATTGTATGGACGAAGACTAATCAGGTTTCACGGGGCATTTGGTAAGATGGAAACCTATTTCCTTTATGGCCCGATCCTGACTTACTTTCTAGGGTCCATAGCCAGCATCTCCTTTGGCCTCCATTTTTGTCAGGATTGTATTATTAACCAGTATACAGGAACATCTACTCTGAGTATTATTCTTCTCAAGTGCAAGAGAAAAGTGGTTAAGAAATAAACTATCTTTATCTTTCCATCTTTATTACCAACTTTTTTTAAATGGGCATGTAGAAAACACCCACTGGGGAGTTAAGTTACCTCTGTGTCTTATAAGGACTCTCTAGATTTGTTTATTCCCTTCAGTAATTTCCTCCGTCTATCACCTTTAACACTGTTTTTTTTTAAATTTCTCTTTTCCTCAAAGGCCAACTCTCAGAGTGGTACATGGCCATCACCTGCATGATTGCCTTCTAAAGTCCAAGTTTTGCTTCTGTGTTGACACCTCTATTCTTCTAAGTTCTTGATCATTTAGCATGGCTGCTGTCACTACACCTCATCTGCATTCGAACATCCCATCCCTATAAGCTACCTAAATTAAAGCCTCGTACTTCGTTTTGCTATGGCCTATATATAACATATATATTTTTTTTTATAAGGTTATATATATATATGAGTTTCACGTAGGTATTGCTTCTTATTGTGTTCACCTACTGGTCAAATCTTTTCAGTCAGTGAACTAATTAAGAACATCATCTACATCGTTCATGGCAAACTAATCAAATAACTTACTAGTCTCTACCTATCTTAATGCTGTCTCTAAAATCTTCCAGTGTTTCTCTGTTAGTAGGTTGAATAGATAAGACAGAACTATGCCTCCTTATCTTACACGCATCGTAACCACCTCGTAACATTTCTTCTGCCATTTTTACAGGCAAGTTCTAGAGTGAATTTTAGGGCACCCAACTAATTGCAGTGGGAAACCCATCTCAAACAGCCATAGTTTATGAACCATGAACTGAAATTAATAAATATAAATTAATTTACTAAATAAATATGCAAGGAGAAAACAACTTCATTCTACATCTTAATGTCTTTGGTTATCTCTTGATCTCTTCAGCTCTTCCAAGTCTAAATTCCAACAGTTTTATTGGTATTTCTCATACCATTTTTGTATTAATCCTTTCCAGGAAAATGTTTGCATGTGTTTAAAATCTTTCCAGGGTATCTAGTGTATCATGCAAATGATAGTCAGCATAGAAAATAATCAATAATTAAATGTACCTCCCAGCATTCCCAAATTACTCTAACAGTAAATTTCCTCTGAGTTCATTTTGACCATAAGTGAGAATGAGAATCAGGGCTCTGTTAGAAACACCATAGAGACTTCAAAAAGCTGAGGTTTTATTCTTTTACGGTGCCCTTCACTGTTAATTTCAGAAAGTCTTAAAATTCAGAGTTTCGTAGTACTCTCATACCCAAGAGTGATCTCATAACCATTTCACAGAAATAAGCAAACATTAACATTTCAATTCAAGTTACACAAGTTTGTGACAGTCCCAAACCCACATTTTAGATTGTAACACTAGCTCTTTGCTTTCTGAATAAACCATTTATCTCTAAATGGCAACCAAATATTTTCAATTGGGTGCCCACAGTCAGACACATAAATCCATGCTGAGACACATAAAGATTATGATTATCAGAAGTGAGCAGCCACTAAAATATCTACAAATCAGTGGTATATGCCAACAACTAGACATGCTGCTAAATTAGCAAAAATTAAGTTCTGTTAAAAGCTAGTGGGATTTTTTTATTAATTTTTTTTTCTGCTCAGGAGACCACTGTTTTCAGAAGCCTGAGGACCTAATGACAATGCTAAATGCTACATTTAAACGTATCCAAATTGTTACTCCATACAAACTGGAAAAAAATGTTATTAATCCTGTCATTAGACTGTTCTACTTTGGGTAGCAGTAAGAGCTGCATAGAAAGGTTATTCTTCATCTAAATCCCACTCAGAGTATTTGCAGCCACGGAATCATAAGTTCACTATTTTATTCACAATGCTAAAAAGTTTTTCATTTTACAACTCTTACCGAAGAGCTGAAAAGAGGCGCAGGTATTAAGTAAGTCCTCAGGCACAATACAACTCTAAGCAAACTAGAATATTCAACACAGCATAGTTTATTTGCACAGATAATCAACCAAGACTTTTTCTGGTCTACAAAACAGGGTGCTGGTTTACTTGTGATAAGCCGTAGAGTACTATAACATGTTAGCTCATGCTTGGTGGCAACAGGTTTGTTTTTCAAGATTATGTAATCCAAATTCCTTTTCTAAGAGATGATTTTGAGAAGCACTATTAAATGGAATAATTAATGACAGCACAGAATACTAGAGAAGTAAGCCTTTTTTTTTTTTTTTTTTTTTGCTTGTGGTAAGCTTCAAACATTAAAAGTATCAATTTATAAAGAATGAATATGAATTTAGGAATGGGGATTTCTGCTAGTGCACTAAGTTTCTGCTTACATTACAATCAGGTCAGTGTACCCAGCTGTAGCACATGATAGAGATTTTAGGAACACAGTTAGGGTCACATTTACAATACAAATCGGGAATGTGTTGCAACTGCATTCTTTGATTTGATTGTAATGTAGATGACTGTAAGGCTAATTAAACATAATCTACTGTTCACAGGAGAAACCACCAGCTGTTGCTTAAGCACAGTTTAAAGACAGCTTTATACAAAACAGGTTATGACATGGTTTCGCCAACCAACAAGGACTGAGATTTTTCCACGTTACAATAAGACTCTAGAATTACATTCGCTTTGGTTTAAACATATTCAAAATATGTTTAATATAGGTCTTGCTAGCAAGGTGCTAATACATTTCAAAATTCATTGCACATAGCTGCAGATAAAACCGACATAATAAATATCTCCTGTATTTTGACACATATAAAATGGGTTTTGTTTTGCTGATAGTTCACCATTTGGTCAAGCTAAATGGTGTTGGGCTTTATTTTCACAAGGGTTTTGAAACCATATGCAGGCCTGTCAATTCCACAATTTGGAAAAAAAAAAAGTTAAATAATGTCTCTCTCCTATACAGTGCTTTCATCTGCAAATCAAAAAGCACTGTATTCTTAAGATCATTATCATTATCTCAATTTTCAGAGAAGAAAACTAAGACACCAGAATGTGCTGCAACATGCCCAAGATCAGACCGAAGACTGGTAGCTAAGGTAACTGAAGTACAGACCTATGTCAATAAGTTATTTCCCATCTACCCTACTTTTTTTGAAGACCATCTTAATATAATAAACCTGATGAAATTGTAGAAGGAACCAGTATAAACATGAATTGATACCAGAGCAGAGGGAATATTTTGGAGGCAAATTCCAAAAATCATTATAGCCAGTCAAGAAAGTCTTTATAAAATAAATATAATTTAGAGTTGTCACCTTTTCAGGAAAAAAAAGTAAAATAAGAAGTTGCTGTAACATGATTCCTTAGCAGCATAGAAAGAGAACACGTAATCCAGCCTACATACGATTGACAGATTAACCATCAAATTTTTCTGGTCAAATTTGAATAAGCATGGGCATTTGGAAACAAATCAATGACTTGTATCATTTTAACATCCCGTTTTTGAAGCAGCATGAGGAATATCTGATCTAGTTTTAGTATTTTATGAACCCTCTCCCCAGGTAGCAGATAGGAACCATCAGTTTTAATCCCAGGGTTATATATCCCTGGCAGCTCTTGAGGAACAAATATGTATGTAAAGATTCCAGGTTTCAATGAACGTGGTAGTACCACCAACACAACAAATTTCCTTATGGAAGACTCCAAAGTTACTCTTTGCAGTAACTGGCATTAAATGTCTAGGAAGCTTGGCATTTCCAAAGCACCTACTGCTACAGTCTCTGAGAGTCTAATGCAGACATTAATCATTGCATTAAATAATCTCATGACAAAAGTAATGGTCTTCACAACTCTCAATTTCAGGAGCTTCTCCTGCTTGGGTAAATTTGAAATACATTTCATTTTGCAGAATCTGTTGAGCTGACCTTTTAGTAAAAGCTCTTGCTGACAAGGAGTCTGATTTTATTTATTTTAGCTGGTTTCACTTCTTTCAGGGGACCCCATCCTGCGGGCAACCAATACATCAAATCTCCCCTCCAAATCTTCCCATCTGTCAGCATGTTTATGCTTCTTGCAACATTGTTGCATTTGCAGTTAAGGTCATTAAATAAATTAACTTCAAATGCAGAGAGACCTCTGAAAGTGAGAGTGATGAGCTGCACACCAAGACCTGGGCTAACACACGGTAGCCAGCACACCATCTTAAGGCACAGATGCAAAAGTCAATACTTATTGTCTTAAAACCAACATCCTTACGCCTGCCCCAGTGTGGGGAGAACCTGACAGGAAGCAAACAAGTAAAACCCTAGTTTTGACGCATGCTACCCTCTCCTGCACCTTTCCAATCACTGCGGGAAAGATGTTTTCTGGCAAAAAGCTGACTCGTATCAGTTCAGAGCACAGCGACTCGGTGTGATCCATCTTACCATCTCCTTCTAACACCTGATGGGTCTTCCAGATTGTTACTCAAAGCTCTGTATCTGCACGGGGTCAAGCATAATTCAAGTTAAAATCTTAAATGGTGTCACTTCTTAGTGCCTCAGTGTAGCCATATGTAAAATGGGGATAATTACTTACTTCATTAAGGTGTGGTGTTTGTAAAATGTTTTGAGAGTCTCAGATGAAAAGGACTTTCCTTGCAAAATGTAATTATAATATTATTATGCCAGAGGTAAGGCATAGGCCTGTGATTCCACATACAGTGTTTAAATACAATTACTTACCTATCAAAATCAAGAATCTGTGCTATTTCTCCCTCTCTCGGCCCCTGGTCCTCTTACCATTAATAATCTGAGCAATCCTGACTTCAACGGATCTGCTCACACACTCCTTCAGTAAGGTGTACAAGTAGCAAAAAAGTACAGTAACTGCAAAATAGCGTTGATTCTCATTTATCACTATTCTTCATGAGTTCTCCTGTTAGTAAGAGTCCCCAAGTTCTGGTGTTACACTTTTAGAGGGATAGCTCCCTTTGACGTTTCTGCAGCTGCCCACTGGCACCAGAAGTATTTGTATACACTTTTTGGAACGCGGGTAATTTTAAATAAATGTAAGCTAAGACAAAAATTACTTTGCAAATTGGCCATTGGCTGTGACACACAAGAGCATCTACGCATCGTTTCTAATACACCATTCTTGAGCCTACTTGGTCTGGTGTGATGCACTCGATGTCTCCTGGTGGCCTCGACCTTCCTGACCATACTCTGCTTCCAGTCCCTTCTCTCTCCTCCCGCAGACATCAGAAGGGCTTTCCCACATCTTCCAAGCACCAGGCACATCCTGGTGGGCATTTCAGGTAGCTACCAACCTCCTCATCTCAAGCCAACTCCAGGTTTTCTCCTGCTTGCTTTCCAGCAAGGCACAGGCTTGAAGGTGACACCTTAGAGGCGCTCCGCGCAGCCGGAGGACCCTCTGGAAGCGAGGGTCCCACCGCCAACGGGAGACCCAAAGGGCTGAGAGGGGAAAAGCGGGAGGAGCGAAGACAGGGGAGGGCAGGAGAAGAAACGATGTTATACCGCAAGAGTGAGGGTGATGAAGAGGAGGCTACGGGCGGGCAGCAGAGGGGCGGCAGGTAGAGCAGGGCTGGAAGGGGGAGCGCCGGAGCCCCGAGGCCCGGGCGTGCCAAGCCTGCCCCGGCGCCGCTCCTTCCCACCCCGCGTCCTCCTGCGGGTGCTCCCCCCGCCTCGGGCTGCCCCAGCGCCTCCCGCCCGGCCGGGCCGACACGTGTGCGGAGCCCCACGCCGACACGCGTGGCGTGAGGGGCGGGGAAGGGGCCGGGCCGGGCCGGGCCGGTGGAGGAAGGCGCCCCGCGCCTGGCAGCTCTGCCCTCCTCGGGAGAGCCGCAGCCGGCACCCGCCCGGATTGGCAGGAGCCTGTGCCCTCCTCTTCCTCCCTCCTTTTCCCTCCTCCGCGGGGTGGGTTTCAATCCTCCTCCTTCCTCGGGGAGGGGAGAAAGAGTTTGTTTTTTTTTTTGGTTGGGTTTTTTTTTTAGGAAAAAAAAAAAAAAAAGAAATAGAAAGAGAAAAGAAAATCCCAAGTCGCGTCCCCGACGTCTCCAGGCCCCGCGGCCGCAGCGGCCGCCCCACATTCCTGGCATTCCTGGGCCGTGACTCCCCGCGCCGCCCCAGCCCCAGCCCGGCCCCGGCCCCGCCGCCTCCAGCTCGCCCGCCCGCCGGCCCCGCTCGCCCCCGCGGGACACCAGTCCCCTCCCTCCCAGCTCTGCCTCCCTCCTTCCCGCACCCCGCGGGCGGCAGCAAGAGCTCAGGGCGCCCCGGCCCCCGCCTCCCCCGCCCCCCTCCCCGCCGCACCGCCACCGCCGGCCCCAGCTCCCGGCCGCCCCGCCGAAGTTCCCCCGCGGTGGCCGGGCCGGGGCGGCGGCGGGAGCGGGTCTCTCGCCTCCCCACCCTCCCCGGGGGAGCGGCCCGTCGCTCTCTCTCCCCTCCCGGCTGCGGGTCCCGCCGGCAGCCGCCGCCCTCCGGGCCCGGGACAGCCGCCTCCCGCGGGAGCGCACAAAGCCGCGGCCGCCGAGCAGGTAAGGAGCCGCCGCCGAGGAGTTTGCGGGAGTCGTGTGGCGGGGCGCGTATCCCCGCGGCTCTCCGCCGCCCGCGCTGACTTCGAACCCATCCCAGTTACGCCTTTTACTCCGTGTGCGCGGCAGGCAGCGTAAGGCTCCTTACGCTCCGCGAAGTGCGATTCACAGCCTCCGCGCCGCCGCTCCTAACCGGGGAAAATAGCTGAGGCTGGGCTCCAAACGCGATGAACAAGCCTCGGACAGCCCGCCCAGCCCGGGAGTTTAAGCTGCTCGTCGGCAGCCGGATAACACGGCATTTGTATCATCGAGAGGTATTTGTAAATAGCTAGGGACGAGCTGGGCTCTCGGCCGGGCTGCTCGTATTTACACCGCGGCGTGACTGTGTTTGGCTTCTTCTTCCATCCACACTCCCCCCCCCCCCCCCCCCCCCCCCCCCCCCCATCCCCTGCCCAGGGGTTTACCTTCTTCTTTGTTAGTTACAGTCAAGCCCAAACTGGCCGTTTCTCTTCAGCAAATACTAATGTAGCGCCGGGTTGTGCAGGGAAGGGGGCAGCGAGGCAGGGAAGAATGACATCTGCTCTCGTTTCGGATGTGGGGAAGTCAATGAATTTTTAAGATCTCAGACTAGCTCTCTTTACTGGACTGTATTTGGGACGAGCGTTACATAATGTATGCGTGGTATGTGGATATAATGCGTGCTGGAGCTTTCCTATCGAGAACGTTTTATCTCCCATTTGCATACAACAATCATACGTTTCCATTCTAAGCATCTCTTTGGCTGTTTGTAACTTTAACAAGGTGGGAACAAACTGACCGGTACAGGCTGGGATTCGATGTGTTGCTGCTCAAGAAGTTTTCTGGGATTTTTGGCACGTAGCCTGAAACCATAGCTGAAAGAAATACTTTTACCAGAAGCCAGTTCTTGTTGCTTTAAACTCTGTGCAGATAATCACTACAGGGTTTGGTTATTCCGTAAGCACTGTTGCATGCTGACGTTCTTGAAGAGTTTGGAAAAATGTACGTGTAAAATGGCTCCCCCCAAATCGCAATTCACCACCTGCCGCCCTCCATATTATGTGGGAAGGTAGTCAGGTCTTTTGGGGGAGAGCTGTGAGGGGAGGCAGTCCCAGCAGGAACTGCTCTCTGGTTACCCAGCTGAGAATGTCCTATCAAATATGAGTGACAAAATACAGATTATACAGCTTTTGCTCTTGCCCTCTGGGGGGTCTGTAGCTGACATCATGTACTTGTTACATGGTATAAAATAAAGCGTGTGTTGATAGTATAGTAATGCAAATAAGCTTTAGGCCCTGTTCTGTTGTTGGCTGTACTTTCTTGAACTTTTTTTTTTTTGGTTTCTTTAGGAGGCTGTGCCAGAGTTGCTTACAGGCAGAGGGCACTTGTGTGTATCTAATGGGTCACGGTACAAAAGTTGGGGAGCTTTGTAAACTTCAGGTTTGAAGGCCCATCGGCTAAAAGGTGGTCCCCAAAATCTCTGGCAGAGCTTGTGGATGTCGATTCTGTCACCTCATTTATGAGCAAGAAGCATGAAAGCACGACTGTCTGGATGCAACCTCACGGGATCTAGTGGTGCAGATCAAGGCCAGAGCGAGGACTGCAGGACTCATCTCTGGGCTGAGCAAATTGAGTTTTTGTATGTACATTATACTTACAGTTTTAAACGTGTCTCTTAAGTGTTTCTATAATAGTAGCAGAAGTAGCTTTGGTGCAGTGTTGTTCACGAGGGTTAATTAGCAGCCAATGTTAGTACTAATGACTGACTTTTCTCTTGATCATTCTTGTCCAGCAGAAGCCCGTGAGTCAGTTATTGTAACTTGGGTATGGGATGACTTTCTATGAAATACATCTGCTTTTGTGCACTTAGCAAATCATCTTGGCCGCCAGTGGCTCCTCCAATCTTGGAGAAAGTATTTAATATAAAAAAAAAAGTTGTCTACATACTTATGGTAACTCAATGTCTTCCTTTTTCTGTTTGGCACCAGTACATCCAAAAGGGCTGCTCTTCATTCTGTTTCTCTCCATATCCAGCGAGGCTGTGTTTGATTAAATGTTACTTAAGTAGCTCATTTTAATCTGGATTTGAGTTTAGCATAGATATATGCAGTGTGAAAAGTGTACTTGAACTTCAGCTCCTCAGCTGGAAGCAAGTCCTTCTCTGTTACAAGGGTTAGGCAGCTGAAGGGGTTTTTATAAATGGCTGGTGGTATACAAAAGGTAAAGTTTTCAGCAGGTAGTGCTGCTTAGTAACCGATGGGTCCTAGTCTTGCAAAGGCCCACCCATGTGCTTAAATTCATGTTCATGAAGAGTGCTTTTGAAACCACGGAATTTCTTTTATATGCATAATAATAAACACGTATACAAGTCTTTGCAGGAGCCAGGCTATAATACTTTGTATGCAATATATTTGTGCATGCGTATCCAGCTCAATTACAAGAAGATTTCAATAAAGCCTTTAATTTTTATTCTGAACAGATGCCATGAAAGTCTTTTTTATGTCTAAGTCCACCATGAAGTGCAGCATGCCTTGGCCTATTATGCTTTGTGGAGTTCCACAGGGATAGCTCCTGATCTTTGAAAACAAATCATCACCCTGTAGATGTTTCTTCTGTGAGGAGTATGCCTGTGCACAAGATTCTCTCCGATTTTATGTGAAAAGGTCGGGTTCCACTTTTTAAACCCACTATTTTCTATTCAGAGATTCTCTGCCTCCATGTATTAGATTGTTTTAAGAAATATTTAAAAAAAATAAAAGTTAAAGACTAGATCCTAAAGGACCTGAGGTAGACCTGAGCCGACATCTAAGATGGTGATGAAAGTATGATTTTGGTTCTACTGTGTAACCCCATTCTCCTAAACCTAGTTCAGGAGACCTCAAAACTCAGTGAGGACTTGTAACTTTCTCTGGTTGTGCTGGGTCCAGTCCATGTCCAGAGCAAGTGTAGCCTGTCCTCTGGGGTACCCATCTTCTGCTTAAGGCCCTCTGGGTTTGCTCTGCACTTGGAACTGAAGAGGTGATCTAGGAGGAAACATCTCATGTGCCCTGAAGGAATAGGGTTCCTCAAAAATGTGGAAATAGCCCCAGGAGTAGGAACTGTAGTCCGTTACTCCTCCTTTTTCCTCTGGGCTATAGGAGGGAGTGAGGAGGAGAATTCTGGAGTGTGAAAGGATCAATGAGTTTAATGTCCAAGTGTCCAAAAGCTGACATTTGAGTGCTTTATCAGCCTATGGGGGTATTGTTGACTTGGTATGCATACTATTCATCTGTATTTTTGAGTTGTGTGCATTATTGGGATCGTTATTTTCTTTTTTCCTGTCTTTTGACAATATTTGAGTGTTTGGCTTGGCTATTTGGTCTTTGGGGATAGTTTGTTTGGTGGTTTGTGGGTTTTGTTTGTTTGTTTGTTTCTTTTTTTTTTTACTTTAAAGCTACCTGGCAAAACGGAGCTTATGATTGAAATGCCTGGCTAGTTTTGTAATGATAAGCAACCAGAAGATGAAATTGGAGCTTGCTGAAAATTTTTAAGAGAAAAATTTTATCAAGGTACAGCTTATCTTAAATATATTTCATTTAAACAATTTTGAGGAATCGAAATTGTTATTGACATTATTATTTTTTAGATGAAAATTAGATTGGGCTTTCCTTGCTAAATGCTTACATACTATCCTTTTCTTCTGCTTGCATCTCTTCTGTTTAAATAAACCTTTAGGTAAGTTTAATCTGTTTATTCACAGTTGATGCTTTGGTAGGCAAGAAATCTTAGTATTGGTTCTCCCGATTCCATTAAGATAGCACAGTTAAGCTATTTTTCTTTTGAGTTAATGAGAATGATTTCTCTAGCTAAGTCTGGTTTTTACTTTTTAACATATAATGGAATACATTTTTTTAGCAAGCTTACTGAATTCAAGGATGACTTCATGTGAAGGTTTGAAGGATTAGGAACATTTTCATTTCATTGTCTTCAACTTTCAATGTCCATGCAGAATACAATGAAATCGGCCCAGTTTTAGTGAATTGACAAGATTAGACTGTGGTCAAATAAAGGTAAAGTATGCAAATGCAATGCCTTCCTGTCTTCTGAATTATGTTAATTGGTATTTTTTGGCTGTAGATGTGAAGGAGAGCAAAGCAGGCTCTGATACTGCTCTGTAAAGTGTTCCTCAAGGTCAGCAAATCAATGCTGAAAGTGCCATCTGGAATTAAGGACACAAGACAGTGGTGCAGCACATAAAAGGAATGCGCATATTTGTTTTAAAATATATTTACTCCCTATCATTGCTGTTCAAATAATGAAATTGTATGTATGCTATACACGAGCAACTTCTGAATTTACCTAAGGGACTATAAACTTAGTACTAATTAAGTATAAATTTAGGTAACATTAAGGTTTTCTAACCAAAGAATTTTTCTGCAGGGAGTCAGGTATGTGACACGTTGGATGGGTGATGTCCTGGGAAGAAGACAACACTGACCCACAGCCCCACTCAGATGTCCTGTAGATGTTGTGACAGTCTTGTGTTCTGCAACGTAAAGAGTTTAGAAACCAAGCTTTGCTTAAAACTAAGCAAGTCTTTTGAAAACTGCAACTCTCCTTTCTAGTTCTCATAGAGTATACTTTTTCTTATGACTAAGAATACTTTTTTTTTTTTTGTCAGTAACAATGTAAACCTTAAATTACCATGTGATGTAGAAACAACTCTGAAAAGAGGGTGGTGAATCTGTATGTTGGTGATCTAATAAACTAGATGAATGATGGTGTGCCAAAACTTGCTAATGATGCAAAAGTATTTGGATTAGGCAAGATTGAAGAAGACTGAGAAATTGTAAAGGGAATCCAAGAAAGCTGGGTAAAAGGGAAGCATAGCAGATGATGTTGATAAATTCAAGAATATGCACTTAGAGGGAATAATCAAATTACTCGTTCATGTTAATGGATTGTAAATTAACTATATTTATTAAGGTAGGGAGGAAGATTTCAACAATGTTTTATTTGAATTTACACACGTCCTTAATGCTTAGCATTGGTCAGAAAAAAATCGCCAGTCGTTGTGCAATGCTATGTCAGTAACACAAAAGACATTATTAAACTGATGCTCAGATTGACCTGGAGTAATCAATTTGTAATCTTCTTTGATAAAAGAAGAGAGATTGGAAGATACTCATGTGAAGCCGAACTGAAAATATTAGTGTAGTTTTGTTTGTGTTGTATTTGTGTAGAGGAGGTAGGATATATAGGTGCAAAATAATGTTTGACCATTAGTAAGTAATAATTCCATTACCCTTTGATACAATGACTAGTTACAGTGTGTAGTTTGAAAGACAATGTATATGATACTGCTAAATCACCGTTTAAAAAAAAAAAAAAAAAGGTAAGTAATTGTAGTGCTGTCAAAGGAAAGCATATAAACCAAAAGCCAAGCAGGATGAAAAAGTGAACTATTCGTTGAGATGATGCTTTGGAACAATCACAGCTACAGCTGAAGGGATGTTAACTGTGGTGCTCTAGGGCATAAATCAACAGTATCTGATGGGGATTAAGCAATTTACCTTAGGACAGATCATGCTATTAGTGTCTGCTATGATATTTCATATGTTTTCTTCTGGAGGACGTAGGGTAAGCCGCTGTCGGAAACAGGATATTGGGCTGATGATTTCACCCCCTATAGTAACCTAATTTCTGTGTTGTACTGTGAATAATGGTAGCTTTAATTAAATATTAATGCAGGTGGAACCAAAAGAATTCTTTTTTATGTATGTTCAGTCTTCACAGAAAGTATATGTTGTACTTAACTCTTTAAAAGAATGCATTTCTATGTTTTAATTTATTGAGGCATGCTTTGCTGTGGCCTGGGCTGGCATAGAGAATAATAGAAATGACAGTTAGGCTTCATTTAAAAGGCAGTTAGCATTGGTATCTATTAGCAATTGATTTGGTTACCGTGATCAATAATTTGTAGTATGTGTTTTAATGGACAATGAATAACTTGTTATTTTTGTATTTAATACAAATATTTTTGAATTCTGTAACAGAACGATAGCTGTGTGTCTGACTGCGACAAATTAGTGAACCAGTTTCTGGAGGTAACTAGATCCTCTGTAACTTGAGGGTCCTTCAAAAAAATATTATCAGACCAATAGTGTACCAACACCATGGAATTCTTGCACATCTATAGACTGCAAATGTTAATCTGTTGCAGAAGAGAAAGTGGGAGGAAAAACATTGATTTAGTAGCAGGCACTGTGACTGATCTAATAATCAGCACCTCATGTTAACAGATTAGTGCATGTAGGGTATAACACAGTTAAGCATTGCCTGTAGAAGTTTCAGAAAACTATACTATAACTCAAATTATAAAAAGCAAAATCTTTTGTAACTTGTAGGTTGTTTGACCAACCAGAATGAGCTGTCTTGGAGGCTGCCTGGCAGCTATCTACTAAATAGAACGTGGACTGATTTTCTGACTTTCCCGTTGAAAAGGCTAAAGCTGTTTGAAAGGTAGCCTTGCACTGCTTTTCTCAACTCGGAAGATAAGGTTAATGGGAAGACCTGCATTTGTGAAGATGCATAAAAGCAATGCCCTCTTTTGGGACTCTGTCCTTTGAGGATCAGGCTCACTTGAAGCGTAGGTACCTGAAGGACACTGGGTAGAGCCTTTGCCCAGAAGAAGCTGGATGTGTAGGAGAAGAGTGAGATTACCAGTAGTTGTTTTAACTTGTGTTTGTGCAATTCTTTCTTGTTTTTACAACCGAGAAAATAGTTTGCATTCCTCAGGTTTTTTAGATTAGCTCTTATCGTGGAACTCCCTCTTTTGAGAGGAGGCATTCACTACCTTGTAGATAAAATGCCTTTAGCTTTTTATTGATGATGATAATTAAGGTAGGTTTTTGGACAAGCCTGGGCAAAATCAGGGGACTTTGCCAATCAGAAATTCAACCAATAGACGCCAGATCCCATTTTTGGTGGTTGCTGCTACATGCCATTTCAATTTTGACCCCTTCCCTCAGCACTTTCAATTTGTTCTTTCCATGCAAAACTGTATCCTGTTGGTAGTGGAAGCTCTGCAGTTTCTGAGTATGTGATACACAGTGCTTATCTCAGGTGCCTTAAAAGGAAGACAATGTGTAAAGGAATTTCTGCACAAAACTTTGTGCCTGTTGTTTACCAGGGTAGAGGGAGAGGAGAAGGAATATATCCAGTGGCCTAAATCACCTTGTGCTGAGGTGGAGTAAAACTGCTGATGCCCTCAGTGAGACCATGCCTTGAAAGTCCTACCCCAAATATAGAAAAGAGAGATTTCTGAGAAAACCTGACTTCTCCTTTAAGAGCTTTCTGAAATGCTCAATGTGAACACATCTGCCTCAGGAGGAAGAACCCCAATGAGCTTTGGGGGTGATGGGAATTTATTTCAAAGGTTCTGGAAAACAGACATCTGAAATGATTGTAAATTTTTTTAATTGGTTGGCATAATTTCAGAGCTACTGAGTAGGATTGGTGTCTATTTACATTCTTCATAGCATTGTGAACATTCAGTCTGTTTAGGAGAATGCTTTGGTCAGCTTACCAGATAAAGAGGTTGGCTGCTAATTTAAAGAGATGGCTGATACAGTCTTTTGCTGGTAGACAGAAATTTTAACAGAGGTTCAGAGCTCTCATGGGTTTGGAACAGAGAGTGGACAGGGCAAGTTTCTGCTTGTGAATAAAACAACTCATGTAGACATATTTGAGTTTTTGCCAATTTGCCAAGATTTTATTGTAGGAATCTCTGATAGTAGAGGAAGCTACATCACAGTATTGACACTTATGTGCTGCTGCTTCCCTCTTTGTTGTGGTTCTCTCTGAGAACAGAGAAAGGCAATGACAGGGTTTTCTTGCGAGTTTTCTTCCATGTGTCCCTGTTCCTTTTGGTAGCTTGGTGCCCCAGAATGTGGGAGAGCATTATTGATGTGGGTTAGTACTTATCATCCAAACATCAAATATGTTCGTTGCTAGAATTAATTGTAGATTTCGCTTCCAAACTTTGTTTTATTAACTTTCTTGCTGTCAACTTGGAAATAAAAACTGCCATTTAAAGATGGAAGTTATTTTTACTTCTTACATATTCTAGGCTTTTGGTATGCAGTTTGGTGCTTTGTACTACTTAATGTTATGTAGAGAAAAGTGTTTAAATAAATAGAATGCTGCATATGGAGAGTTAGATTTCATTTAATAATTAATGGTTTTTAATTCCTCTCTGCATTGCAGAATGTGCTGGGTGCTTTACAAATAGGAAAAGACATAATATGCGTCTTGAATTACTATCTAAGGAAGAGAAGAAGAAATGGTTTGGTGCAATAGATGAATGGTGTGTTTATCTGTGGATTTTGGTTTCTTTGGTCATAGCCTGCCTGGTTCATTTCCCAGAAGTTTTTTGGGTTTCTGTATCTAATTGGTAAATTGTCATAAACATGTGCATTTAAATATGCAAAATTAGGAAGGCACATTTCCTGCAAATTTACAGTTCAGTAATTAAGAGACAGTTGTTTCAGAAGGGAATTACTGACACTACCTCAGGATCTGACTTTATGAAGTGATGAGCTTTTCCCTGGAGCAGGAATGGAGGGAGACAAATTCAAGGAGAATACAGCAGCTTGCATTATAAGGTCTCTACTTGTATATAACTCTTCACTGCTGAAAGGGTACATGATTAATGTGGGTAGAATGTGCCTTCAAAAAACATTAAACCTTGCCTAATAATGGCCTGGTTGTTTCTTCTGATGTACAAATGGGTTTCTCTAGAGAGACTGATATATTTCACTGAATTTCACTGAATTTTTAGAGTTGTAAGGGACGGTAGAGATCATCTAGTCCAGCTCCCCTGCTGAAGCAGGATTGCCCAGAGCTAGAGC